>BSBM01000211.1:2612500-2742500 GCA_027924585.1 Larix kaempferi
AAAATGTTTTTACCTATCCAATGCACTTTTTTATCACTTGGTGGACGGGTTGAGGGAGTTTTTGAGTGCAAAGTGTGAAAATGGTGATGTCTTTCTCTGTGCACGTGATGGGTGAGTGAGGCTCGGTCGATTGGGTGAAAATAGAACAACTCTGACCTATTTTTTAATTAGCTTAACAGGAGCGCGTGCGTGATTTTGAGCACGCACGCGCATGTGCAACAGCATGCATGCGCCCTGGTTCGGTACCGAACCTAATAGCGCATGCGCGCTTCCTAAGGCATGTGCACGCCTTTGTTTTATCCCCGCTAGCGCGGCCTCGTTGCAATACGTTTGGGGAGCATCTTTGTGTGCCCACCCTTTCGTAATATAAATATTGATGACAATCTAATGTTTGATTAGAATTCAATGTCCAAAAACTTAAAAGTTTATTTGATAAGTCAAGACTTAAGATTAAGCCAAAAACCACCAAAAATTATAGTAAATGAAAAACATGTTAATATTCATGTAAATTCATCCTTGAAAGATGAATCAAGACCTAAAATTAAGCCAAAAACCATAATCAACAAATAACATATTAACATTCATGCACTATCTCCTAAAACATGTTAATATTCATGTAGATTCATCCTTGATGAATGAATCAAGACCTAAAATCAAACCAAAAACCATTATCAACAAAGAACATATTAACATTCATTTACTACCCCTTATTGGTACCATGTTTCCACAATCAACAAAGAACATATTAACATTCATTTACTACCCCTTATTGGTCCCATGTTTCCACAACATAAATCAAAGTTCGAAGGTTATCTCGAGATATCAAAATGATGAGTCAATACTAGATAACCTTTTTTCAATATGTTCTCAAGGCATTATATATTATATGTTTTCAAGGAATTATTCACAAATGACCATAGTGACCAAACAATGTTCTCTTACATTTTAAATAACTTTAAAATGTTTTTTTTAAATAAATGCAACCTTTAATTTTGTATTATTAAAAATATTAAAGTTTATAAAGGATGATAAAATTTTAAAAAATGTATATTAAAAAAATGATGGTATGAACAAATATAGATCAAATGAACTGTATAAAACAATTAATATTGATAGTAGTAAAATTTTGGGAATAAGCTACATGAGCTTCATATTGGGCACAAAATACCCTACATCATCAATCCCTCCATTTGGGCTTCTTTTGAGTCTCCCTGGCATATTAGGATAAAGCGATCCAACATCTTGATCGAAGATTCCTTGAAAATTTCCACTTGAAAGAAATTTGGGTTTCCATTGGCCTCACATCAGAATACATACATTTTTCCCAACCTTTCCTAGGGTCTATAGTTTTGACAAAGAGGAGGATGCATATGCAACTTATTAAGAGGAATAGAACTAATATGAACAGGTGAAGGAAATTAACTTGGCATTCCAGTAAGTATTGCATGGTGAGAACTGTAATTGTATAATATAAGAACCTTCAGTTTTGGCATGGTCTGCAAAAATGTTGGAAGACAATATTTTTTTGCAGCAAAGAGTGAAGCTAAATATTCCACCCGAGGAAGATGGATTTCACACCAAGCTTGCTCAACTAAATATTCCACCTTGGGAAGATGAATTTGACACCAAGCTTTCTCTTGCATTGCACCTACAAGTCCAATAAATCTAAAGTATATACAATATCCCAATAAAAATGCTTGTAAAACACCTTAATAAAATAAAACTTAGAAAATTAGTGAATAGAACTAATAAATATTCAATGTTTAAGAAATTAAAGGGAAATAAAGCATGTTTTATGAGGAGCAATGTGACCTGTATGAATTGAAAGAATCTAAGCGCCATGCGGTTTCTTTGTGAGAGTACCTTCTCCAATCCACCATAATATTATCATCCTGGCAAGGAATAAAAATGCCTCTTATGATGGACAGATAAAAAATCCTCTATCCTTTCTTGCAAGATGCAAGGTTAAAACCTGCATGACATCATGTTGAGAAAAAAAGAGCTTAGTGGCACAATTATTTAGACAATCCCATTCCTCATTTCAAATGATCAAAACCGAATCAATTATAGTGAACTCAGAATATTTCTTTGCTCTTTAGCTTGAGACAACATATTGATTAATTTGACCATGGTATTTCTAATTGTTTTAGAGAATGAAAGGATCCACTAGCTAGAAGTTAGATTTTAAAATGCAGGTATCAAGAGGACCAAGCAATTAACAAATTATAAAAGGGAGCATATGTAAACAAGTCTCATACCCAATATTTCTTATGAGATTTAGGAGAATTTTTTTCCCAAGTTTGAACAAGGAAACAAAAGCATCGGTCCATTCCGTCTCGTAGACATGTACCCATATGTCCAATATTGAACCTATGTTGAGATTTTACCTTGGGGAAATTCCCCCAAGTCCAAAAAGTTCTTCTTTTGTACATCATCAAGAATATCTATACTCATTTATAGGTGACTGAGAAGCTCAACTCTGTGAGGTTCACATACTTGTTCTTCTCTTGAAAGATTCTCCTTGGCACTTTGGAAAATCGGATAAGGTTCTCCACACAAACAACTTCCAATCACCTTGAGGGAAAGTGGTAAACCCTTGCCCTTTGTTGCAACCTATAAATATCTTTCAACTATAAATCCGTGGCTTACACCTTTTACGAAAATTCTATTGAACAAAAAATATTTTGAAGTTGCAGAGTTGAATATTGATTGCAAAATTAGTTTTTTGGGAAACATGAATAGTCACAGGATAGACAACTGGTTAGGATAAATGAGATTATGAGTATTATGTATAATTCATACCTTTTAAACAAGATTCTCCTTTATCGTCATTGGAATTGAAGTATTACGAAAGTCCTAGAAGAATAAAACTGAGAGGAAAAATCATGTTTTATAGTTGAACATCATAGGAAAGTAATTTAGATGGTTACAAACTGATTTATTTATGTTGTGCTCGTTGTTACCATTGATTTTTTATGAGTAAACTCATGAAAAATCTAGGTCTGGGCATTCCTTTTGGTTGTTTATTATATGAAGTTCGTGGCAATTCAACGACAGTAAGGAATAAAGAATAATTTCTAGGTAATGAAAAGATCCTAAATAGTCATTAATAGGACTATACCACAACATGTCAGCAATGAAAGCACTTGATGGACATTCTGGGCATACTTTGAGCGGTTCTGAGCATGATTCCTGGGCATATTGTTATGTTAAAGTACATTTTTGATAAGTTTTCTGTAACAACCCTATGTGGGGTAATGAAAAACAACGATATGGGTTCTTTGGAGTAGATTTGTAACATTTTGAAGTTCTATTTTCCATATATATTGAAGGATTCTCTCTTCTGAGCGATATGGGTGTGTAAAATAGTAACAATAAGCATTAATACCAAATCTTGGCACTTTCACTACCTCAAAGCAGCCTCCCTCATCAATTATGGGAAAATTCTTGGTAAATCTGGGCATATCCTTGATTAGTTTGGAAAATTTCCAACAAGTTTCAATAGTTTTGGGCACCTTGAAGGAAACAAAAGAAGTTAATCAGAATTCATGGGCCATCCACGCTATCAACTTTAGATTAAAGATAACACACTGTTGAAAAGGAGCATTCCATGATCAGTTTGAGGTTTGATGACAATTCCTTTTCAAATAGTTGTCCCTTAATCCTGTCATCATTAAGGAGTAGTATTTTATGACGCAATATCAAGCTCAATTTTAGGAGTAGTATCTAGCCCCTCTTCACAACATATTTTCTAAAGTATTGAGGTAGCAGATTTGCCAAATATTTGAGGTAAACTTGATGAATAATTTGATGGTGGGGAGATTGTCATGCGTGTTGAATAAGTAACCATATTCTTATAGAATTCAACATATTTTTGAGGGATTCATACCCTAGATTCAGAGAAGATTGGTGTTTCCTTTAAATCTTGTTCCACGAATGAACGAGCAGACAAAAAAGTAGCTTATTCTGTTGAGTTGGTTGACTGTTGAGCAGAATATTCAAGCCGCACCCCTGAAGGATACCACACTTCAAAATGTTCACAATGCTCGCCTTTGATGGAAATCTAATGTCAATACACTAAAGAAAAAAACCAACTTATTGCAAGTTGTAATTTGTTATTTTGACCAATTCACACTTCCCACACTGCAATGAATTCCAATAGGCCGATTGTTAACATTTCTAATAATAATACTTATAAAAATGACATATTCTAAATTGATATTGATATTAAAATACATTATAATTTAATAATGGTTAACTTTTCTAGTAACAATACTTATAGAAATGACATATTTTAAATATAGTAGTCATTGATATTGATATTAAAGTATATTAGAATTTAATAGAGTAGAATGGATTTTATTATATAGGATGGTTTGTTATTAAATATTTTCATTAGTCTTAAGTTATATTTTTATTAGTGTTACTTTAGAGTAAGTTACTTTTGTACTAAAGATTCTCTTTTTTCAGTCACAAATTTAATAGTTTGACATTTTTTTGGCATGATCAAAGTTTTACCATGAATCAAGTTCTATGCATAGCGGAATGATACTCTTTAGGTTTTTTCCAATTCTAATTTAACTTGGATCACTAAAAATTCAATTAGAATTTTAAATCTAACTTATTGTATGGTTGACAATGAAAAAAAATTGCTACAAGATTAAATGGTTCCATGATATTACCACTTACATAACTTACACAAATAAATCACAAAGTAGATTATGAAATATTTGGAATTATGCCATAGAGATGAAATTGAAAATAGATATAAGACAATGGCTAAATAGTCATGCAATGAAACATTACAAAAATGCAAATTTAGGAGTGCCTAAAGAGTTGTTAATAGATCCCAAAGAGGCAAAATTTTAAGGATAATATATTGTAATAATGCAACATCCTTAGCAATTAGTAACAATTTAACAAAAACTTATAACCAAATTGTTGCCATAAACAATTATAACCAAATAAACTAGGGGAGGAATTTTGAAAGATAAATGTTGTAGGGATGACATGAAAACATATCGATGACATTTTCAAATGTCCTATAAAAACTTGGATTGTGTTATATCATTCTAAAAAGTTCACTTTCTTTCAGAATCTACTAAAATCCTTGTAAGCTCCAACAGGGAAAAATATTAGATGTACATCCATGGAATAAAAACATCTATAACTAAAATAAGGCCATTAACACAAAAAAATAAATATTTATAATGAATAGTACTAGAAAATGTAATTAATTATTAAAAAAGGTATAGAAGAGTTAATGTCAAGTAAAACAAAAAATGCCATTTTAATATTTTTCATTTTTCCAATTGCTTTCCAACCTCTATAAGGGCAAGATTTGCCATTTTGATATCTTGGATTTTTCCATCTACTTTCCAACTTTTACAAGGGAAGGATTTGCAATTTTTTTATATTTCTTAATTTGTGTTTTCCCCTGCAAGAGGGAATTGTTAAGTGGAAGTTGTCATGGCGATTAAGTCAGGCCAGTTCACACATTACATAACTGCACACAATGTCCCACGTTTCCATAGTTGGTGGATGCTCAATAGTAAAAACGTATCAGCGAAGCATCCTTGAAATTTTCCACAATATACATGGAAGTTGCAATGGACTTTCATTAAATGTTAGATATGGAAGTTGCAATGGAATTTCATTAAATGTTAGATATGGAAGTTGCAATGGAATTTCATTAAATGTTAGATATGGAAGTTGTCAAGTTGTTATGCAACTCACATTCCTATGACTTCATGGTTGATTTTTAATCAACATACTATTCGTACTTTTTTGACAATTTAATTTAAAAGAGAATGGTCACTTTCCATCTATTGGCCATGTCCGTTCCTGTTGAGAAGACTCTCCCAATACATGGAAGGAAAGATGGACTTATAAAAATGGTTTTCTTGTTCATATTTCTATCAATTATGTAAATGTTTCTCTTTTTCATTATTTTTGTTGGACGTGCTTTCACAAAAGACATTGCAAGGGGTTTCACTGCATAGAGCCTAATCCCTTTTAATTGGGTGCCACGTTCGAGGCATAATTATTCTGACGTAGTCACCTAGGATTTCACTTGGCCTTAACCCTTTTAAGTATTAAAGCATTATGTTTTGGTGGGGCATACATCAAGGAGGATGGAACAAGGGTGGACAGATTGATTGGTTGTCAACCTCGTCATTTAAGAAAAACTGAAATGGTTATAATTAGTATTATAAAGTTGTTGTGGACGCATTGTACAACATAGTAATAAAAAAAAATGGGGCTTATTGACAACCATTCTTTCAAAAAGAATCTCAAATACAAAATTGTTCCCTATAACACGAGTTGTTCTAATATCCATAAGAGTATAGCATAAATTCTTACTAGTGTAGACCCTGAGAAACTTCCCTAAAATAAAAATTAATTTGCAACATGTATATAAACCAGGGATTAAATAAATGCATTCCCACTATGTGATTTCCACTTTATTTCTACTATCAAATAAAGATCTTGGTCCAGTTGATCCATTTGCAGATCACCTTGGGATCATTGAAATTTTTCCTCATCGTTTGGAATGCCTGAAGTAAACTCGATTGATAATTTTTGTTGAGAAACTGTAGATGAGCTCTTATCTAATCCAAGGAACAGTTGACAAAGCATTCACGTTCAATTTCTAACATCTCAAATTATTTTTTCTGATGAGTCACTGTCTCCAAAACCTATGCGAGTCTGCATACTTAGTTTTCTGTGCTTCTTCCAAACTATAAATTCTAGTGTTCAAATTAGAGATGGCTACTTGGTTATTACCTTGTGGATCTTGTTTATGGAGTATACAACTTTATTGTTTATATATACATGTACCTAATAAAAATACCACACCTAAAAAATTAATTTTTGTATTGAGCTAAGAAGCACTAATATAAAAAAATAACTTTGAATAAAAGTTTATAACACAATTTCTTATTAACTGTCTCTATAAACTTAAAACATCTTAGCATTAAAACTACACTAAAAAGAATAGACCTTGAACTATCTACACACAACAATGGTACACAACTGTAACAAAAGAGTAATGGTTGTTTGAAAAACACATCTACAAGTTTGTATTAAGGTACAAAAATATCAACCTTCTAGCAAATATATTTGGAATTGATAAACTTCGACAACTATTACTATAAAACCATCAATATTTCATTTATAATTTAAGTTGAATGCTTAAGGAGATAAGAGAGTCCATAAAATATTCTTTGGACTAAATATGTCTCCTATATTAATCCTCTCCTCAAATAATACTTCCAAGCATAGTCTAGCATGGCTTTTTCTCTAGTTTTCCCAAGCCATTAGTCTTCTCTCAAAACCTATTCATAAGAAATAAAATGACAATAAAATATATCTTCGTAAGAAAGAAAAATTGGAATTTGGAATTTGGAAAATTTGATGATGGGGAGATTTTCATGTGTGCTGAAGAAATAACCATATTCTTTTAGAATTCAACATATTTTTGAGGGATCCATACCCTAGATTCAGAGAAGATTGGTGTTTCCTTTAAATCTTGTTGCATGAATGAATGAGTAGACAAAAAAGTAGCTTATTCGGCTAAGTTGGTTGAATGTTGAGCACAATATTCAAGCCGCACCCCTGAAGGACACCGCACTTAAAAATGTTCACAATGTTGGCCTTTGATGGACATCTAATGACAATACACTAAATAAAAAACCAACTTATTACAAGTTGTAATTTGTTATTTTGACCAATTCACACTTCCCACACTGCAATGAATTCCAATAGGCTGATTGTTAACATTTTTAATAATAATACTTGTAAAAATGATATATTCTAAATTGATATTGATATTAAAATACATTATAATTTAATAATGGCTAACATTTCTAATAATAATACTTATAGAAATGACATATTTTAAATATAGTCATCATTGATATTGATATTAAAGTATATTAGAATTTAATAGAGTAGAATGGATTTTATTATATAGGATGGTTTGTTATTAAATATTTTTATTAGTCTTGAGTTATATTTTTATTAGTGTTATTTTAGAGTAAATTACTTTTATATTAAAGATTCTCTTTTTTCAGTCACAAATTTAATAGTTTGACATTTTTTGGCATGATCAAAGTTTTACTATGATTCAAGTTCTATGTATAGTGGAATGATACTTTTTAGGTTTTTTCCAATTCTACTTTAACTTGGATCACTAAAAATCAATTAGAATTTTAAATCTAACTTATTGTATGGTTGACAATGAAAAAAATTTGCTACAAGATTAAATAGTTCTATGATATTACCACTTACATAACTTACACAAATAAATCACAAACTAGATTATGAAATATTTGGAATTATGCCATAGAGATGAAATTACAAATAGATATAAGAGTGGCTAAAGAGTCATGCAATGAAACATTACAAAAATGAAAATTTAGAAGTGCCTAAAGAGTTATTAATGGATCCCAAAGAGGCAAAATTTTAAGTATAATATATTGTAATAATGCAAAATCCTTAGCAATTAGTAACAATTTAAAAAAAACTTATAACCAAATTGTTGCCATAAACAATTATAACCAAATAAACTAGAGGGGAAATTTTGAAATATAAATGTTGTAGGGATGACATGAAAACATATCGATGACATTTTCAAATGTCCTATAAAAAATTGGATCGTGTTATATCATTCTAAAAAATTCACTTTCTTTCTGAATCTGCTAAAATCCTTGTAAGCTCCAACATGGAAAAACATTAGATGTACATCCATGGAATAAAAACATCTATAACTCAAATAAGGCCATTAACACAAAAAAAAAAAATATTTATAATGAATAATACTAGAAAATGTAATTAATTATTAAAAAAAATATAGAAGAGTTAATGTCAAGTAAAACAAAAAATGAAATTCTAATATTTTTTATTTTTCCAATTGCTTTCCAACCTCTATAAGGGCAAGGTTTGCCATTTTGATATCTTGAATTTTTCCATCTACTTTCCAACTTTTACAAGGGAAAGATTTGCAATTTTTTATATTTCTTAATTTGTGTTTTCCCCCGCAAGAGGGAATTATTCAGTGGAAGTTGTCATGGCGATTAAGTCAGGCTAGTTCACACATTACATAACTGCACGCATTGTCCCACCTCTCCATAGGTGGTGGATGCTCAGTAGTAAAAAAGTATTAGCGAAACATCCTTGAAAGTTTCCACAATAGACATGGAAGTTGAAATGGAATTTCATTAAATGTTAGATATGGAAGTTGCAATGGAATTTCATTAAATGTTAGATATGGAAGTTGTCAAGTTGTTATGCAACTCACGTGCCTATGACTTTATGGTTGATTTTTAATCAACATACTATTCAACTTGTTTGACAATTTAATTTAAAAGATAATGGTCACTTTCCATCTATTGGTCATGTTCGTTCCTGTTGAGAAGACTCTCCCAATACATGGAAGGAAAGATGGACTTATAAATATGGTTTTCTTGTTCATATTTCTATCAATTATGTCAATGTTTATCTTTTGCATTTTTTCGTTGGAAGTGCTTTCAGAAACATATTGCAAGGGGTTTCACTGCATAGAGCCTAATCCCTTTGGATTGGGTACTAGGTTCGAGGCATAATTATTCCTACGTAGCCACCTAGGACTTCACTTGGACTTAACCCTTTTAAGTCTTAAAGCATTCTGTTTTTTTGGGGCATACATCAGGGGAAGATGGAACAAGGGTGGACAGATTGCTTGGTTGTCAACCTCGTCATTTAAAAAAAACTGAAATGGTTATAATCAGTATTATAAAGTTGTTAAGGTTGCATTGTACAACATAGTAATAAAAAAACTGGGGCTTATTGACAACCATTCTTTCAAAAAGAATCCCAGATACAAAATTGTTCCCTATAACACGAGTTGTTCTAATATCCAGAAGAGTATAGCATAAAGTCTTACTAGTGTAGACCCTGAGAAACTGTCCTAAAATAAAAATTAATTTTCAACATGTATATAAACATAGGATTAAAAAAATACATGCCCACTATGGGTTTTGCACTTTATTTCTACTAGCAAATAAAGCTCTTCGTCCAGTTGATCCATTTGCATATCACCTTGGGATCGTTGAAATTTTTCCTCATCGTTTGGAATGGCTGAAGTAGACCCGATTGATAATTTTGGTTGAGAAATTGTAGATGAGCTCTTTTCTAATCCAAGGACCAGTTGATAAAGCATTCACATTCAGTTTCTAGCTTCTCAATTTGTTTTTTATGATGAGTCACTATCTCCAGAACCTATGTGAGTCTGCATACTTAGTTTTATGTGCTTCTTCCAAACTAGAAATTCTAGTGTTCAAATTGGAGATGGCTACTTGGTTATTACCTTGTGGCTCTTTTTTATGGAGTATCCAACTTTATTGTTCATATATATATATGTACCTAATAAAAATACCACATGTAAAAATTTAATTTTTGTATTGAGCTAAGAAGCACTAATATAAAAAAATAACTTTGAATAAAAGTTTATAAAACAATTTCTTGTTATACAGGATGGTTTGTTATTAAATATTTTCATTAGTCTTAAGTTATATTTTTATTAGTGTTACTTTAGAGTAAGTTACTTTTATATTAAAGATTCTCTTTTTTCAGTCACAAATTTAATAGTTTGACATTTTTTGGCTTGGTGTTACACCTAAAATCTTACCATCCTAAGATTTAGTGTATACATCCCCAAAGTTTCATTGACTAAGTTATTGGCCTGGAAGAGATATAATCCATTTACACTAGGTTTTGAGGGGTTGTCGCATGCTGCACTCATGCAACTTGCGACGTCGCACCTTGCTCTCTTGCAGGGTTTGATGATGTCAGTTAATGGACAAAAATAGCTCTTTCGAGCCCATTCTCGAAGCTAGCTGACATGGATCCCTATCCCTGACCTTTTGGAAGAACTTGCACTTGATTTCTAACCTCTTGAAAGGATCCCCTATCTCTCTCCTACCATATCTCAACCTACCCTATCCATACCCTATCCACTTAGTCCTATATAAATGAAGCTCACTCCCATTCCAAAGGGAGGAAGTCTATAGTGTCTACATGCTGGTGAAATCATCTTGGATATATATCTACTCATCCATTGAGAAACTCACACTTCCTTGGGAGGATATGGCATTGGCTTGGATGGAGAAGGGCTACTTCATTAAGCTCTGGTTGTAGTCATTCTTTTCGATGTACTTTCCCTATATTTACAGTAATATAAACGCTTTCCACCAATATTGTTGTATTGATGATATTGTGTAGTTTACCTGCTTAACTGTTTACTTAGATCTGTTATTGTTTGGAAGTTTTTACTTGTTTGTCTTGTTTTGTGCATCTTGGCAGGTCTTGCAGCTTAGATCTGACGACCGCAAGGCGTGGAACAGCATCCAGGAAAAGGGACTACAAACTTAAGGTAAGACATATGATAACTTGATCCTTAACTAGATCTAGGAAAGTGGTTTATAGTCTGTACTATTTGTTCTAGACTCACATTGAGATACGGAGATCCGGCTCGCGTCTGCTTGAATGGATTGTCCGTCAAACAAATCTGGCGACCATACTGGGGAAGAACATTGTTTTGTAGTTGTCAATTTGAATGTCATTTTCAGTTGATTTCTTGTTACAAGCCATTTTATTTGTCATTTGCCTCTTAAAATGGTTTCACCATCATATCTTCACTTTAAAGAGTTTGATTACCTTCCTTTGAGTTTGTACTTCTCATTTTTAAACCTTTTCATGCTCATTTTTTGGAGAATTGGTTCATTTTTGGTTCAGATCTCGCCTTTCGCACCTGGTCAGTGGACTCAGAGTGACAGTGTGTTATTTTTGGTCTCTGTTCTTTGCATGTTAGCCTATCGTCACAACCATTTCATTGGTATTTTGCAACACCATCGCACTTCCCGCATTGGTGAACTGCGATGTCGCACTATGTACAAGCACAAAGTGTGCCAATCTGCCACTTTTTCCATTTAGGCACCCCTTCTCCATTTCTGATTTGAGTTTTGGTTTGTGTGCAAACTCCCTCTGTACTGCAAGATCTAGTCAGAGACCCAATCTTTGATCTGTGTGCTGAGTTGTTTGGTTTTATTTGGAGTTGTTTTGGGTTCCATCTTGGACAAGTCTGAGATTTGGTAGTGGTGGACACTCTTGTCTCCCCCACCTTAATGTAACGTCCCCTTCCATCAATCCGATGCAAGGAAGGAAACGTGACCAATCTGCTGGGCTTATTTGACAATCTCAGCCCTATACATTACTCATAAATTCATAACAATTAAAATCTTATGTGTGCAGGCTCATACTCAATATAAACACAGTGGAAATAAACATATTTGCAAGCACACAAACAGTAATGCATCATCATATCTAACACAGGCATATGATGGTTCATTATGCAGAGAATTAAATCTCGTACTCATGCTATGCATAGACTTCATGTCGATTTCATTAAGACAATCATTTCATTTCATTAACATGGGCAATTATCATTCAGAATTAACACACTGCAAAACACATAATGCATATAATGTAAATCCCAGAAAACACTTATCTTGAAGATGAAGCTGTCCAAACAACTAGCTATGTGAGAGCAATGTTCCACCCAACCATAGATCTCTGTCCATCTTGTATTCTTTCAGCTAAGAGATCACCCTAAAGCTGGGTTGTGTATCCACTACGGAGGAACTAAACAGACTGACTCACAGCCATGGTTTCTCTCAACAGCTATGCTAAGCCAACTCATAGTTGGGTTTATCAAGCATACAACAGACAAAGGAGGGAAATGCTAAGACAGTGAGCTCATCCACAGAGCTACATGAATCTCAAAGGAATTCAACAGTCAAGGCACCCACATTACCTACCACACCCAACACAAGGAAGGTCCCCTTCTCTGCTGCACAGTCCCTCATGCGTCCCTTCCCTCTAGTTCTCTTCAGGATGGGTATAGAAAGTTCCAACTGCTAATTCTTGAGATTCTAGCCTTCACTAGGTTTATCAAGCAAACCCATCTAAATACTGTTCATCAAATAACTCAATCCCGTCACTGGTTTTCTGGGCTATAAAAACTAGGTTTTCCAATGGATTTCGAGGTATCTAAATACTCTCAAATTCTCCCCAAGGTTCATATCTATGGATCCCCCATTGGATTTTACTGTCAAATACCAAATCTGGGCGTTTTTGGCTCTTCAAAACATGGGTTCTTGCAAAGTTGTGATTTCTGGTTTTGCTCACTGCTGGGAATTCATTTTTGGATCAAAATTGATGTTGGGTTCTTCCACACTGGAATGGGAATGAGGAAGAAGCAACTCTCATGAGGTAGAGTGACTTGTGGTACAAGAAAAGTAGACCCCATACTTTGCCATATGAATTTCTGGGCTGCCCATGCCACATTGAAGCCATGGACTGAAATCTTTAACTACTTCCTTACAACATAAATAGATGTCATCAAGGAAAGTCAAATGGGTTCTCACAATGACATTTGGAAGCATATGGTTCATCCCCACAGCCCCCTCACCACTCCCTAGTGGATACACATGGCCCCTTCTCATTCATTGCTCCCATAGCCAGTTTTTGGTATTTTATTGCTATATTAAATATTTACATCAATTTACAATATTCCATGGCTTAATAGCACATGGGTAGTGAAATATCAAATGCTTGTCCATTTAAAATAAAATAAGAACATATACTAGCGGGGCCTTGGCCTTGAGCTCCACGCTAGGGAAACATACATCGCATGTATACAATATTTACATAAAAGCCAATAAATCACAAGGGTCAAAACTGGGGTATTACACTTAATCCACTCACCCTTGCATTCCCTCCTCTCCTTTCCAGATCTGATCATTGTATTGGATCGGTTTCTAGACCTAATTTGCATTCATTTTTTGAGATTTGCTTGCTTCAGTGCTGCTTGTTACTGATTGGTTTTGAGTGTTTGTATGTACTTTTAGTCCATTGAGTGCTTGCCTTTTCTTGAGATTTGCTGAGTTATTGAAGTGCTGCAAGTAATCTTTTCATTTCGGTATTTTTGTTTAAAAGCATTGCTGTCATCAAATTTTTATTTTGATACATCCATTGAAAGATCAAAAGTACTTTATTTCCATAATTTCTCAAGCTCATTTGAAGAATTGCATATGCATTGGAATGTCTCATTTGTATATCTTTTGGAAAAGTTGAAAGAAATTGCATTATTTGTGTTTTTCATGAATTATGAGTTGCTCATTTTCTTGAAAAATTCGAATAGGCATCAAGTTTTGCAAAAGTAGTTCCATGCTTGGAAAGTTAATTGCATCTTCTGGGTTTTATGCTTTTAGGCCATTATAGTGAAAGTGAAAACTTGCGTACTCTACTTAGAAACTCTCTCTTTTCATTGCTTAGCATCATTTTTGTTTTGAAAAGATAAAATAAAAAGAAAAACATGCTTTAATTTGGTTTAGTAGTGTTGTGTCTTTTATGTTTCGCTCGAAAAAGAAAAGAATACTTCATAGTCATTTTTTGGTAGATTTGGGATTGCATTGCATTGTGTTGCTTTGGTAAAATTGGAAAGAAGTTTCTCCCTCCCATACATAGAGTTCATCAAAAGAAAAGTGTAATTTTTGGTTGTAGTTAGGGTCTGCATTATGTTTACGATTATGTACTCACCTCATGCATTCACCTAACTGTCCAGATAAAATTAATGGTAGAACTAGGGTAAAATTTTTAGTAACTTGTGTGTAAGTTAGAGACGTGTTCCGGTGTCGTTAAGCGTGGCAGCTGCTGTTATTTTCCAGCACTGTATCCTAGGGGTATTGTAGTCTTCCATGTACTTATCGGTATATCGAGCTCTTTCACGTACCCACCAAGTACCACACGTACTTGGTGTATATGGAAAGGTGTTTCACGTACCCAGTAGTATATCGGAAGGTCTCTTGCTGAATGGTTGTGCATTAGACAACACCATTACGGATTTGAGCTCCCACGTACCTTGCGTATATCGGGAGACACCATTAGGATTCCTGAAACTAACTGAGTTGAGCTTTTGGACGTCTTGGCGGAGCAATACATCGAGAACAACACTCAGGGAGATTACTATACACGTACCATCCAGGTAATCGGGTATTCAGGAAAGGGTATGGTTCTAATCCTCCTTGTCACGTTTTACTGTTGGACCCTGCTGTATCTAGCGATTTGAGAAGCCTTGACAATCCTGTGAGGTTCTAGACCTTTGAATCCACTGTTATAACATAAGTTTGCTTGTGTTTTTAGTTTGTGTAAGGTTTATTTGGTCTGCTTTTCTTTTGTGTAGCTTGCCTTGGGAGAAAATTTTTGTTTCAGTCACTCTGGCTGACTTTCCTTGGAGAAGGTCTTGCAAGATTTAAAACTTGCCACCCGAATATCCCCTTAACCATGAGGTAATTTCGGGGGTAAGAATGGACCCACAAGCCAGGGTTGGGTCACATGAAGTGGAAAACCCCACTTTGAATGTTGGAGGACTTTTGTTTCCTCACACTCCTCCAGATTTACCTACCTCTCATCCCTCGTAGGATGAAGAAGCACAAATCCCCACTTCACAAGACTTACCTCCCATTGCACCAGGAGAGCCTGGATCGTTGGAATGTATAAATCAACCCCAGGATGACCCCACAACAGCAGCTGGTCGTTCAACAACTTATTGGACATCTTATCTAGGCCAACCAGTGGCCCATTTTTCCGTTGCACCCCCACCCAGTGGGACTACTTCGGATGATCCCTTAGCTTACTATCACGGCCAATTGGCCCATTTTCGTTCTATGGCTGAGGAAATTTGAAGATCCAGTCTCCAATGACGGGTTGAAGACCCGACGTTACCCCCTTATAGACCAATGCTAGGTCGCTCTTAATCTTTTGAGTCATCGAAATCATCTACGCAACACGTGACCATGGATGAAACTGGTCAACCATCCATTCTTGCACATACGTCCCTTGACAGGAGACCAGTTCAGTACCTCTCACAACCCAAACTATTGAAGCACAACAGTCCAACACTCCTGTAACTACTGCAGTTACGTCACCTGCTCCTCCCCCACTCCAAACTTCGATAAGAGGATACTCTTTACCCCCTACCTTCTTTACAAGTAATGGTAATCCTACGGTGAATGATCAAAAACTAGTGTTGGGTCAACCTTTACTTAGTGGTCAGCAAGTTTTTGCTGGGGGGAAACCCTGTCTCTTAACCATAATACTATAGCAGGAGTTCCCATCGGTCCTTCCGTTGGAAATTCCTTACCTCCTGAAACTTCCACTACGGGACTATCCCATGTTGGGGGACCGTCCAACGTAATTCAACCTCCCTCGAGTCAAGCATATCCAGGTCATCTTAACCCTGTGCCGAGTCAACTTAATCCCGGAAACGCACTCTACGGGGTACACTACCCCGAAAACCCTTACACTCTATGGGGACAGCAAAATGTTTTACAACATGGACCCCCACTTACAGTCCCTCAAGTCCCTCCACCCCCCTTTGGTCTAGACCCACCTCCCATTGGAGGCGGCGGGCCCCCACATAACTCTGGAGGAGGCAGACTTCTACCTTCGGGCGGAGGACCACCTTATTTCAGTCATCATGGTCCACCCCCCCTGGTGGTTGTAGTGGAGGACCACCCCCTCCTAGTGGTGGTGGTGGCGGAGGACCATCCCATCCTGGTGGCGGTGGTGGTGGATCACCACCCTACTATGGTGGAGGTGGCGGAGGAGGCTCTTACCCTTCTGACGGCAGTAGTGGCCCACCACCCCCTCCCGACGAAGGTGGTGGAGGCCCGTCCTTTTTCGGTGGTGGTAGCGGACTACCACCTCCTCTCAGCGGAGGCGGTGGAGGCCCATCCTACCTTGGAATTGGTGGTGGACCCCCACCATTTGGAAGTGGCCCACCCCCTCCCAGCAGCGGAGGAGGGCCCCCACCTTATGGTAATGGGCCACCTTATTATGGTAATGGACCACCCTACTACAGCGGCAGACCTACATTTGGTCCGGGCAGCCCGTACCCCTATGGCCAGTTTCCTCCTGGAACACCCTATGGTCAGTCGATACACAGTCCCATAGGTCCTTACATGCCTTATCAGTACTATCAGTACCCGCGGCCTAATCCGCAGCTACCCTTTTTGGCTACTTTGGACCTGCCTGACCTGTCTCTCCTAACCAATGACCCCATCTACCACAGAACTAATTGGCCACCCATTCTGGTGAAAATTCCATCAGATATCCCAAAATTTGATGGCAAGTCGGGTGAGGATCCTAAAAACCACGTGATGACATACCACTTATGGTGTTCATCCAACTCCTTGATGGACGACTCGATCCGTCTTAGGTTATTTCAACAGACTCTTACTGGTTCGGCTGCCAAGTGGTATATTGAACTACCACCTCATTCTTTTTCTGATTTTGGTTCTCTTTCTATGAACTTTTTGACTCATTTCCAGCTGCCTATATGGTATGAAACTGGTACAGAGCTTTTAACCTCGCTCCGTCAAAATACCGCTACTCACATCTTCGATCATATACATGAGTGGCAGAGGAGACAACGTCTCATTAAGGCTTCTATTCCATATCAACTTTTAGTTGACTGGTTTACGAAGTCTCTCATACCTACCATAGCAAGAGATGTTTCCATCGGAGGCGCTGTCATTGAGGAAAAAGCCATCGCTCGTGCCCATTTGCTAGACTTAGTATATGCTCAATCTAGCACGTTGTTTGATATTCTTCTTGACGTGCCCTGCAACATTTACGACCCCGCGAAAACACCCAAGGGACCCCAAGGCGATGGCATCATTGGATCCCTTCACACCCAGCCTTCCTCTCAAACTGTTGGTTCGTTGAACCCCAGGGTTCTTCCCCATCACCAACACAGGCTGGTCACGGCACCACCAAATCATCCACTCCTGCTGTCACCAAAGAAGTGAATTTTGTTTCATTAGCTTCACCTAAAAGTTTGGTGGTAAGAAAAATAACAAAGGGAAACCTAAGAAATATTCCACCCAATAGGAACAAAAGAGCACCCCTGATGATACCAAACAGAAAAGGAAGTTGAAGTATCCTTGTCTAATGTGTGGTGATGATCACTTTTCTAAAGAGTGCCCCCATAGAGATGCAGTTCAAAAGTTTCTCAAGGGAAAACCCACACCCGTAGTTCTCAACGATCCTTTCCCTGCTCAAAATCAGTAGATGATTGCTCACACTTCTCCTTCCCAAGGAGAAGCATCTACCACCGCGCATGTTCTCATGGTACATAATGAGACCATCAACTTGAACACCTATTCCCGTTCGTATGACTCTATTCCAGCGAAGGAAACTGTTGGAAGCAATACTGAAAAAGATTCCACTTAGATGCCTGACATCATCGTACCGGCTGCTCCTCTCACCATTGAGAATCCCTCTTTCGAGTCAGTGTTGCATCCACCCAAGAGCACGATTATAAAATTGGTTTTCAATCCTAATGCTCAGGCTGCTCAAAACTACAACATTGTAGAGGACTTAGCACAAGCTCCTTGTGGTATGTCGATGCTCGAGCTCTTACAAAACTGTCTGAATCAACACAAGACTCTCCTCACTGCCATCGGTGGAGTTGACCCGGATTCATCGAATACCATCATATTCCGACTGGAGTACTTCAAACCGAGGCTCTCCCATCAATTTGCATTTCAAGTTGCCACAAACATCGCTGGGAAGATAATCCATCGTATCATTTTGGACGAAGGAGCCTCTACGTCAGTCATGTCGATCGCATATTAGAGAGACCTTGGCTCTCCCGAGTTGAACCGTTCTCCTACCACTTTGAGAGCCTTCGACGGACGTGGCTCTCAACCTCATGGGCTGTTACAAGATTTACCAGTCGAGCTGGGGGGAAAGACCGCAACCCTTAACGTGGAAGTGGTCGCTGCCCATTGGATTATAACATTCTTCTTGGTCGTAATTGGTTTTACTCCATGACTATGGCCCATCATTTGTCTTCCGCATAATACAATTCCCCCACCAAGGACGAATTGTCACAGTCGACCAACTGGATTTCTGCACACCTGACACTGCTACTCACCCGGGCGATAACCTTCCTTCAATTGGACAATCTTCGCAGAAGTATGAGAGCGTGGGGGTTGGCCTCATTAAGGATTCATCCCTTATGGGTGTCTTTCCTACTTTGGATCCCCCAAACCATGTTTCCACGATGAACATGATCTCCTTGCAGATTTCACCTATCCCCAACTCCACTGATTCATGGCTTGTACCTGACGAAGCCACCACACACCTGATTGGAGACACCATGCCTCTGTCACCCACTGAACTCATGTACGAGGCTATCGAGTCAGCGCCAGAGGACCACTTAGCTGTGGCCTCCACCTCCTATTCTCTACAGCGGACATCATCCAATCCTTTGCTACAGAGTTTTCATTCTCACGAGTCCATTATGGAAATCATGAGCTTAGATGATCCTCCGTGGGAAGACCTCCACCATCGTTCTTCTTTCCATCCCTTGTTGGATACTATGGAGAACAACATTCACGCCATATTTACACCGGATATCTACTCTGGGTCTTAGTCCTCGATACTTATGTGTCAAACAGACTCCGAAGGCAACTTAGCCAACATTGAACCCACCACTTCGATAGACATTTCGGTTACCCCTGGTGTAGTGGAACACATTCATTTAGGCCCGAAGTGTTCCCCTGAAGAAGTCACCACTGCCACGGCCTTATTCAAGCGATTCCGAGATGTATTCGCTTGGACCTATGAGGAGATGCCTGGGATAGACCCCAGCATTGTTTTCCATGAGATTAAAACCTATCCCGATGTCAAACCTATCCGCCAAAAGTTGCTACCGGTACACCCTCGGAAGACTGCGGCAATCAAGGCAGAAATAGAAAAACTCTTGAAGGATGACTTCATCTATCCTATCCCATTGACAGAATGGGTCTCAAACGTGGTCCCAGTTAACAAAATGCAAGGTACCATTCGTGTCTGTGTCGATTAACAGGATCTCAACAAGGCTTGTCCTTAGGACAACTACCTGACTCCCTTTATTGACCAGATTATCGACAATTGTGCAAGAAGTGTCATTTTTTTATTTATGGATAGCTTTTCCAGATACAACCAGATTGAGATCCACCTCGCCGACCAACACAAGAATGCCTTCATCTTCCCTTGGGGAACGTTTGCGTATCATAAACTTCCATTTGGTCTTAAAAACTTTGGTGCCATATTCCAGCGGGTCATGTCGTACGCCTTCCATGATGTGAAGGACTTTGTGGAACCCTACTTGGATGACCTCCCTGCCCACTCTAAGCAGCGCGAGTTCCACTGAGATCATCTGACGGCCATTTTCCTCAGATGCAGACGATACAATATCCATATGAATCCTCATAAGTGTATTTTTTGTGTCGAGTCCGGACGCCTCTTAGAATTTATCGTCTCAAAAGATGGGATCTGGATTGATCCCTTTAAGGTGGAAGCCATTGTCGCACTCCCACCTCCAACTAATATTACGGAACTTCAGAGTCTACAAGGAAGAGCAACTTATTTAAGGATTTTTGTTTGCAATTTCGTGCAAAAGACGCAGGGTTACATGAGATTGATGAAAAAATACGTCCCATTCATTTGGGATGATCAAGCTCAACAATCTTTTGATAGTTTTTAACATGCCATCACGCATGCCCTTGTGCTCCAACCGTCGAATTACTATCGAGATTAGATGCTACACCTCACTGCTTCCGACACCACTATCACCATGGTTTTGGTGTAGGAAGATCAGAATGCCCAAGAACATGTGATCTACTATGCTAGTAAAGGTCTCATTGACGCTGAAACTCGCTATTCACATGTTGAGAAGCTTGCTCTCGTAGTCGTCATTGCCGTGCAGAAGTTCTGACATTACATTTTGCTCTGCACCACCACCATCATCGCCGATTCGAACCCCATGTACCACGTTCTGACTCGTCAGGTGCTTGGGGGCAAGTATTCACGCTGGATCGTGATACTTCAAGAATTTGATCTTCTTTTTGAAAAAGACAAGTATAAAAAGTCTTTAGTGTTTGTTGAGCTTATCTGCGACTTTCCCCGTACTAATGTAGAATCTGAGCCCAATGACACTTTTCCGGATGAGTCGTTGTTTCTCATCAGTACGTCTGATCCGCGGTATGGAGATATTACATTGTATCTTCAAACCCAACGTTTCATCCCTCAATTGTCTCGTGATGACCGTCGTCAAATACGCCACCATGCAAAGTATTATCTTATTATCAGTGATACTTTGTACCTCTGCGGTATCGATTCTATTCTTCGATGTTGTTTGACTCATGATAAGGCTGAACACGTCCTAAATGACTGTCACGCTGGGGCTTGTGGCGGTCATCTCTCTGGGATGGATATAGCCCAGAAGATTCTGTGAGCAGGATATTATTGGCCATCTATCTTCAAAGATTGTATTGAGGCTGTAAAATAATGTCCTCCATGTCAACATTTTCATACGAAAAAGCACACCCATCCCGCCCAATTACACCCGGTTATTGCCATTGGCCCCTTCGCTAAATGGGGCATCGATTTCATGCATTGTAAGCCTACCTCGGTCAGGGGGAATAGTTACATCATTGTAACTGTGGACTACTTTACAAAGTGGGCCGAGGCAATGCCTACATACACGAACGACGGCAAGACCGCCACAATATTCATGTTTAACCATGTGATAGCATGGTTTGGAGTTCCTCAAGCGATAGTTATCGACCATGGTTCTCACTTTATGAACCATATGGTTGATGACTTGAGTGATAGATTGGGTTTTCTCCATGAAAACTCAACACTATACTACCCACAGTCGAACGGATAGGTCGACGCCATTAACAAGGTCTTGAAAACTATGGTCCAACGTATGGTGGGTGCGCACAAGGCCAATTGGCATAACATGCTCTTCTCCACACTATGGGCATATCGAACTTCCGTTAAAACCGACACTGGATTTACTCCCTTCCAACTAGTGTATGGATTGGAGGCGGTCCTTCCTATTGAGTGCGAGATTCCGTCCCTCAAGCTCACCATCGAACTTCTCCCCAACACTACTACCGAGGAAGAACGCTTCCTCTACCTAGCTAAGCTCGATGAGACTCACGGAGATGCTTCTCTTGCCAACAAGGCTCATAAGAAATGCATCAAAGCGCAGTACGACAAGTCGATAGAACCTCGGGCCTACAACGAAGGAGATTTGGTCCTTACATATGACTAGAAACATGATAAGCTGGGGGCAGGAAAGTTTGATTCCATGTGGCATGGACCTTACATAGTGAAACACATCTTGGAGAAGGGAGCTTAAGAGCTTGAAGACTACGATGGGATATCTTTGGGTGAGCCCCACAATGGGATATACCTGAAGAGGTACTATGCTTGAGTCTTTCATGCATAAGTACTTTTGTGTATACTGTACATGGTGTGTGTGTGTTTTTGTGTGGTGTGACGCTTTGACTTTTTTGCGTGCTTAGGTCTTGTTTCATTTCTTATACCATGTTCTGTCTGTGTCTGCAGATGTAAAAGCGATATGGATTCGCGGACGGTGCCAATCGGCATACCCACAACCTTGCTTCGGCAGCCTGGGTACTCTATTCACCTACTAGCGAGCTCATCAGCTCATGGGGAATGTGTCTAGGTTTCGCGACCAACAATGTTGCAGAATATCAAGTAGTCATTGGAACCCTAACTTATGTTATTTCTTTGAGTATGGGCCATGTTTTCATCCACTTGGATTCTCAACTAGTGGTCTCTCATCTTAACCGAGTCTACGCCATCTGCGATCCTACTTTACTCCGTCTTTATAGATGAGTCCGTCTTTTGGAAAGGTCCTTCAAGTCCATTCAGTACTTGCACATTCCACGAGACGTGAACACAGTTGTCGAATCTATGGCCAACCTCATCTTAAATTGGTACATTGCACACACATAAGCATTTTCATGAATTGTTAAAAGTAGACATAACATGTAAATAACTCATTTTATATAAGAAAACACATAAACAAGACCACACCGTTAATCCATTTTAAAACACATAATGTATAAAACCTCCATAATTTCTATATATATATATATATATATCATCATAAAAAATAGTGCTGGTACAAAATCTGAAGCACAACGGCTTTCAGTGAGTCTATACAAAATCTGAAGCCTCATAGCTTTCAGTAGTACAAAATCGGAGGCCTCTAAGCTCTCAGTACATACATGATAACAACATAAGGCCTAACGCCTAGCCCGTACACCATTAGGTTGAGCAGCTCTAGCCTATTGAGTATGGAAGCAGTCAACTGCTCTCGCAACCCTGCAAGGCAGCGCATTGAAGTGCGCAGATGCTCCCACCATATACCCCTGCATGGGCCATGGTAGCTCATCCACCATCAGCTCTGGAATGTCTAACGTCAACCTAGACAGTTTTTCATAGACTCCCTCCATCTCCACGATGGCATCATGTGCGGCTGGAGCCATGACTACTCCCTCTCCTAGAGACTCCCACTGATCACACGGGGCCCACATCTGCACACACATGTTGTTAACGCATCAGCACTATAACAAAAAAATCATAAATATACAAAACTAAAAAGTACAAGGGTTTTTTTTTTCTTACCTATGTCTCCCCATACTGCTCCCTTGGGCAGCACCAAGTCTAGGTCATATCTATAATCCATACCACTGTACGGGTAGTCCTCTACCATGAGTAACTAGCCCTCTAGCCAGGTGAAGAAATTAGGACCATATCCGATGATGGGGCCCCCACCATGGCGGGCCATCACCTATGTCCATCTAATCATGTGAGGATCCCTAGGATCCCTGTCATCCAACGGTACTTGCGGGCGCAAGAGGGGGAACCTCTCTAATAAAAACGAGATCACTATCGACCCGTAGCCGAACCGTTTGAGCTCTCCCCGCCGACACTTGGTCAATAGCTAAGCTCGAATGTTCGTGAGGAGTCCCTCGCACCAGTTGAATATCTTCGGAGACATGCAGTCCTCCACATATAACATCTGAGACTTGGTAGCTAGGTGAGGAGCTTGGCTCCCTACTATCCTCGTGATGGTAAAGAGAATGGCACGCAACGGACACTCTCGCACATGTTTTATGGGAATCTTCCCACTAGAAGCAGGAGAGCGAGGAATGCAGTGTTGTAGGATCATGTCATCTACGGTCCGATCACTTCCTCGTGATCCAGTAAGAAGCACATTGTCCCCCCTCTGGGACAATCCAGTCAGGAAATAGATGTCGTCGACATCTATGGTAAGTATGTGCTCCCCGACCATAAAATGCTGCTGAGTCGCATCCCAACATCTAAGCATATGTGTCATCAGGGGGATTTGGGCCCTCATGCCCTGGATCTGGAAGAACTTTAGAAGACCGTAGTTCCTCAGCGTTGTCACACATAATGGATTGTTTTCAATTTGCATGTCATCTATCTCATGCTCTCGTTCACGCCACTCCAAGACCATTTTGGTTGCTATCAACCTGCCAAAAGGAGCGTTTGAACATTGTTAGGACTCACTTCAACCATTAAAAATTCATCTTTTGGGTTAGGTTTGATGGTTGGGTTGGACATTTCCATCGTCGCACCCCGTCAATGCTGACAGTGCGATGTCGTTGCAATCCACCTTTGTGGGATTTGGAACGACTCGGGTTTGTTGCAGATCCCGGAAGGGCGACTTGCGATGACCTGAGGACGTAATATCCCTCCACAAATCCAGTCAAAACCCAAAAAATTGAACTAAAATAAAAAATGTAAACCACTACAAATGTGCTGGATGAAGTTTAGAGTTACCTGCTCCGAACGGTTGGGGAAATGGTTTCCTGCAGCTCTCGGAATCGACAAGTGAAGTTTTGGCTCCAAATGGCACTTCTTCTCCCCAAATTGGCAAATGAACAATGGTGACTATATTTGGCTTTTTGTTTCTATTTATAAACAAAAAGCATATTCTTTTTCAAATATTTTGATTCTTTTTGGGTCATTTGCTATAGTTTGAATCATTTTTATGACATTTGAATACCTGGTTGACTTTTTGATTTAGTTTTCAAGTGTGCAAGAGTTCTTAAGTGGTCTTTACTCGTCATTCTCGTTTTATAATGGTCATCTAAGGTATGAACAATCCCTTGAATGTTTTGTCTTTATTTTATAGTCGTTAGCTTGTGATTATTTTATGGTGATGAGCTTACTCTTTGTTCTTTCTCGTGCTCTTGAAACTATGAGAATAAGTTACCGAGTTACGATTTATCACTTTTTTGGGCTCGTTAAACTCCTACAGAAAAGGAACCCCCCCAGAGTCTATCTTTAAGCTCTTTTCAGGCTCTCGAAATACGAAAAGATTGCCAAGCGAACTTGTCGCATTCATGCTTGTTAAAGAATTTGAATGGTCGTCTTCCTGGTGATAGTTTACCTTTTTTTCGGACTAGGGGGCACTACTTACGAAAAATGTAAACTCCAGCCAATCATGACTGGAAGAGTCCTCTCTCGCGTTGTTTTACCCTTTTTCGGGCGATGAGGCTAACTTTACGAAAAAGGACCGTTGGAGTCTTCTTTAGTTGTTTTCAGACTCTCTAAACATGAAATGACGACCGAGTTTATCTCCTATGGACTCATTAAACTTTTACATTGAAGGGCCCGCCATGGGACGAACCCCTCTTATCCCAGGTTTGGAAAATATTTGGGATTGGACACGTCTATGAGATGAGCTATACCGAGCATCTGGTTACCCTCATCGAGCTCGTAAAAAACACATGAGGCACTCATCATTCATGATGGGGAAAAAGGAAAGATTTTATGTTACACCCTTTATCGGTGGCAGTACCTAGTCATTTCTTGAACATGGCACTCATTTGCATTTGCATACTGCACTTGGATCATCCGTTTGTCCTCGAGTTGCACCCATTTTTTGAGTCTTGCTACTCCTTTGAGTCATTCAAAGAACACTTCCACCATCAGTTGCTATAGGAATTGGTACCATAACTCGTCAAGTCAATACTGCCAAGGCATGCCATGTCCTTTTCAAGAATATTATCACCATTCATTATCTACAATCAATACACCTTTCGTCATGTCAGTCTACTCTGAGTCAGTCTTGCATCTCACTGTACAATCCGATCTGCTCTACACATCCTTTGTCATCTTTCATGTCGATGATGGGGAATTCATCATGGCCCTCCTTCGATGGATTCATCCTTGTTGACTTCAACACATCATTCGAGGATTGGATCTAGAAACCAACCAAGTACCTTGGCCCTGAATGCCTCAATGGCAGGTTACCTCGCTTTCAACATGAGTTTACATCATTGACTATTGATTGAAAGATTTCATCTTGCGTTCGACTTCAACTCATTTATTCACGCTTGATTATATGTACTATGATACCTTGGGAATCATTGATATAAATGGTGATTTCCCTCGCGCGTGTTAACAGTATACATCAATGAACGGTAATCAAGTGGTTTCTACCATGATCAACGCAAGACATTTGTAATCACATGGATAGATTCGTATCATTGCGGGTTCAGCTTGAAGACCCTGTGTAATATCCCATTTTGACCCTTAGGACATATTAGCTTTTAATGTAAATATTGTATACATGTGATGTATGTTTTCCTAGCGCGGAGCTCAAGGCCAAGGCCCCGCTAGTGTATGCTCGGATTTTATTTAGAAGACAAGTATTTGATAGTATGTTATCCATGTGCTGTTAAGCCATGGAAATTGTAAAAATGATTTAATTTAAACACCATGCAATAAAATACCAAAATTGGCTATGGAGGCAACGAATGAGAAGGGGCCATGTGTATCCACTAGGGAGTGGTGAGGGGGTTGTGGTATTGAGCCATAAGCTGCCAAATGTCATTGTGAGAACCCATTTGACTTACCTTGCTGGCATTTAATTCTGTTGTAAGGAAGTGGTTGAAGAAAACAGTCAATGGATTCAATGGAGCATGGGCAGCCCAGAAATTCGTATGACAGAGTATGGGCTCTGTTTTCTTATACCACAAATCACTCTACCTCTTGGAAGTTGCTTCTTTCTCATTCCCATTATAGTGTGGAAGAACCCAACATCATTTTCCATCCAAAAACGAATGCCCAGCAGGGAGAAAAACCAGAAATCGCAACTGTGAAAGATCCCACATTTTGAAGAGCCATAAATGCCCAGAATTGGTATTGGACAGTGAAATCCAATGGGGGATCCATTGGTATGAACCTTGGGGCAAATTTGAGAGCATTATCTACCCTGAAATCCATTGGAAAACCTAGTTTTTATATCCCAGACACCCAGTGACGGGATTGAGTTATTCGTTGACAGAATGGTGAGAAATCCAAGTGTAGATGTTTGAACAGAGGATTGGATTGCTTGAGTTTGGCTGAGATGTCTGTAGCTCTGTGGTTGAGCTCACTGGTTTAGCATCCTCCTCCTTTTCTTATTGCATGCTTGATAAACCCAGCTGTGTGCTGGCTTAGCATGACTGTTTGAGTGAAACCATGGCTGTGAGTGAGCCCATTTAGTTTTTCCTTAGTGGATACACAACCCAGCTCGGGGGTGATCTCTCAGTTGAAAGAATACAGGCTGGACAAAGATCTATGGTTGGGTGGAACGTTGCTCTCACGTAGCCAGTTGTTTGGACATTTGCATTTCAAAATAAGTATTCTCTGTGAATTAATTTGTATGCATTTTGTGTTCTGAAATGTGTTAATTTTGAATGTTATATGTTCGTGTTAATGAGATGAAATGAATATCTTAACATGGTTGATATGAAGCTTGTGCATAGCATAAGAATGCGATTGATTCGCTGTCACTTGATTTATCATATGCTTGGGATAGATATGCTGATGCATTCCAGTCTTTGTGTGTGTTATTATGGTTAATTCCACTGTGATTATATTGAGTATGAATTGCACACAGAAGTTTTTAATTACCCATGCATTTCTCAAAGTTTGAATGGGGTTGAGATTGTCAATAAGCCCAGTGGGTTGGTAACGTTTCCTTCCAGGCATCGGATTGATGGACGGGGACGTTACAGAGTGGTATCAGAGCCAAGCTTGCAACACTGGGGCTACTTGGGTCGGACTGTGAGTTACAGGTAAGTGACAGAATGTTTTAGCATGGTATTGGTGAAGTTGGGGCATCATTTTGGAATGGAAAAATGGTAGGATCAGATTTCTCATATGTCACAGAAGACCACCTAGGTGCATAGAGCTCTGCAAGAGCTTTCCAACGGTACTAGACTCGTCCCATTTGGCCAAGGGACGAAGGAGTTATGAGCCCTGTAAGCTTAGTCATGTTTCCTTCCATAGAATGGATTGATGGAAGGGGACGTGACAGAGAAAACACTAATCACTAGAAGGGGCAGCCAACCCTTCTTCTGCTGACGTGATAGAGAAAACACTAATCACCAGAAGGGGCAGCTGACCCTTCTTCTACTGACGTGACAGAGAAAATACTAATCACAAGAAGGGGCAGCCAACCCTTCTTCTACGGATTAAAAAAAAAAAAAAAACTAATCACCAGAAGGGGTGGGTGACCCTTCTCCTACAGATTGTGATTAGAGGACAGAAGGGGCAGGCGACCCTTCTCCTATGGATTGTGGTTAGAGGGCAGAAGGGGCGGGTGACCCTTCTCCTGCAGATTTTGGTTAGAGGGCAGAAGGGGTGGGTGACCCTTCTCCTGCAGATTGTGATTAGAGGACAGAAGGGGTGAGCGACCCTTCTCCTGCGGATTGTGATTAGAGGAAATCACAAGAAAGGGCGGCCGACCCTTCTTCTGTGGAAATGTTAAAAAAAAAAAAAAAATTCCCCTATTTGCAACTTGACTTTCCGCACCCAGAAGTACAAAATTACGAGATCGCGGGTTGCGGGATTGCGGAAAGGTTAAAATTTTCATGCCTGTGATTTGGCTTTTCGCACCCAGAAGCGTGGAATTGTGGGATCGCGGGTTGTGGGACTACAGAAAGGTTAAAATTTCCATGTCCGCGACTTGGATTTCCGCACCCGGAATTGCGGAATTGCGGAGTTGTGGGATCATGGGTTGCAGGACTGTGGGTTAGAGTAGCCCCGGGTTAGAAAAGTAGCATTTCCGCATCCGTAGTATGGATTGCGGGGTTGCGGGTTGTGTGGTGCAAAAAAAAAAGTATAGAGCCCGAAATTTGATTTTAGGGTAACAGGAGCCTGCGGAATTGGATTTGGATGAGTTCAGTGGCATTCTGAGGCCATTGACGAAGGACATGAATGAACTAGTGAAGATCCCGAGCCCATTATGCTCCGATTTGACATAAAATTGAAATTTTGGAAAAATGTGAAAAGTAGAAAGTAGTCAAACCTAGAATTTTATAAAAGATGAATGGTACATAGGAACAGAGATCTGCGAGTTGCTGAGTGTTGTTATATGGACTAACTTCGCCCAGTAGAAAATTTTTTCTGAATCTTTTTGGATTTGCTTCTACAGGTGGCTGAAGTTGGCAGTTCATGATATTTTACAACTGTGTAGAATGTACAGAATTGTGGTGAAAGTAGTTATTTTTGAAGTAACGTAATTTCCACACCTGATGTCGGAATGGAGCAAGTGGAAAGGCATTGGAAAGCTTATCCAGCATGGAACAGTGGTGCATGACTAGAATTTGAAGGAGGTTATCATAACTCATAGTTATGCAGAGTAGAAAAGCGCTAGTGGCTGTTTTGACAAAATTGTTGTCAATATGGGCAATTTCTAGAATTGCATGCCTGGAAAGTAGCAGAGACGATGAAATCGAACCATCTATGATGTGGAAGATGAATTTCATGCAAAGATGAGGGATTGGAAAGGGAGAATTCCTTAACGCCTATGTTGCTAACGGCATGTATATTTTATAAGCTTTATGTGCATAAAATTATGACACGAGAATGCTGAAAATGCAAGAGATTAGATGAGTGGCACGAAGATGCATTGATTGGCATATTAATAAACATTGCATAGTACATGAGTATATGTTTTGCATGCATATGACATTACATATTGGTAAAAGTAGTGGGATTTTACATATGCAATGAAGCACTAATGGTAAATATTATGGTTGATAATCACTATTGGTATTGGTTTTGGTTGTAGGACCAAAGACAACAGAAGCATGGCTAAAGATGTGGATGATGTTGTTGCATGAAGCCAACAACCTTATGAAGAAAGGATGGTGCAACAAATATGTGATTATGAGGTTGGAAAAAGGACTGTGTAGCCTTGGTAAGAGGCCAACCGATCAGGTAACATCAAGCAATGTTAATGACAGCCATGCAGGTAATGGTTATTGATACATAATTGCATGAATGTTGAAAGAAGATTTGGTAAGATCCGTTCGACTATGTTTGAACTATGTTGATTTGGTTTGCATGTGGTATTGAGTGCCCGAATGGGAATGTTAACCTATCGAGTATGGTGAGGTGTGGGTAAGTGAAGGCAATGATCCTTACACCCTATAATTGCTTAGAAATCTCAATGCATTCATATGAAATTATATCATGCCATTTGAGTATGTTTATTGTGAGTTTAACAACCAAAGCAAGTGAGGACCGGTGGTCATGATTACGGTAATGCATGTTATATGAGATAGTCATGATTAAGTCATAATATGCTTGAATGCATAGTACTCATGAAACAATGCAAGGTGGAATTAAGTGGATGTACATTAAGAGGTTTTATAAATCTTGTAGTTAAGCATTGAGTGAATGCATATGAAAAACTTGAGTAAATGTTGTGAATATGCATGCATGTGGGTAGGTACACCTGAGGAGATGTATTGTGTGCATGCATGATTGTAATATATGTATATGTCTCATTACAATTGAGCAATAGATGAAATGATGAATTAATGATAATTCTGAGATCATTTCATGAGCTACTATGAATGTAGGGGAAGAATTGCATGAAGGTAGTCATGATTGAAATGCTTCCAAAGTGCTCTGTTGGAAGGACGGCGTTGTATAAATGATATGGCTATGAATTAATGAGCATTTAAAAGCTTTAAGTTGATTGCATAAATGATGTGACTGTACCTTGCAATTTTAGTATGATAATGATGCATGTGAAGTAAATGAGTTTTGGTGATATTGATATGTTAACAGCTGAAAGTGTTTGAATTATGGAATGTTATAATTCTGAAAAATTCTTCAGTGACTGTTGCAACAATGAAATATTATATGCATGGAGACTTACAAGTGTTTGGCTGATTGAAGTTTCAGATTTCAGGTAGATTTCCTTGGGCATGGCAATGTGGGTAAGTCCATGATGAAGGATGGAATCTACCATGCGCAAAAGCCAAAGGTTATGAGAAGATTCTCAAGGTTGTGAAATTTAACTTATGCATGAAACAAATATGAAAATATTCTGATTTAAGTTTATGAGAGTAATATCATGGTTGCAAATATAATTTATGTAGGGAACAGATTTGAAGAAATTTTATTTTTGATTAGAGCTTATGAGAAGGAATCTCATGGTTGAGAACTCTAAGTTCTGTTAGGAAGAACAATTGTAAATCTCATGTTTAAAAATTTTTAGATTTGAAATTTTGCTAGTAATTTCTAATGACTGTTTGGCTTATGTAAAATTGTGTCAGGAGGACATGTTGTAGGTGGATGTCCATGTATGGTAGCAAACATAAATCCATAATGGACAGAATGGTGCCACTTACAAGAGACAAGCAATATGAGGATAGCCTCATGGCTAAGAAAATCAATTTCTGTAGTAGACTGAGTTGCAAATTCATATTGAATTTAATTATTAGTGCCATTGATTGGTTATGAAAAAATCAGATTTGAATTTTAATGTTAAATGTTGTTGACTGTTTGGCTATTTATTAAGTGTGCTAGAAAGACACATTGCAGTAAGACCAAGAGAGAGGGCCTGCATAAGCCAAACTTCATGGGAAGAGATTCCATGATTTGGAAATGGGTTTCGGGTGAAATGCCATTAGACATTATTAATGTCTCATATGCACTGCATGATTGGTAAACAATATGAGTGAGATGATAAAGATTATGTCAGTAATACATATGAGAGTTATGTAACATCAAAAGGAGTTGGGATGGAAAACCAAGGGACTGTCAACTCAGAGAAGGAGCCCCCATTCCTCATTAATGAAGAGAAATTACATCTGCGAAATGGATAAGTGTTCTGTAAACCCTGACTGATATTTATATATACATACATGCATGTCTAATTGTTAGAATTACTACGCAGAACATATTCCATTTGTTTATATTATTTAGACTACTTGAAGTATGATTAGGACCTACATAGTTCACATCAGTGAGGAGTGCACACCTTTCTGGTGCTGAGTTATGTTAGGGATGCCAATATTGACTACACTCTAAGGGAATGGACGCATTCCTGGTGTTTCAATGTTCGATAGTGAATGTTATGAAATATGTTTACAGTTTTGGAGCAGCAATACTGATGAGCTTGCTTATCCATTTTGTGTTGACAGCTTATACATATGAAAATTGGTGCTGCACATCAAAGGAAAAAGTGAAGAAAAGGGTACTCAAGAGGACTGTATGAGCAGTGGTAACCTTTGTGTAGTGTGAATGGGTATCATGGGGCCATGATAGCCTGCAGTTAAGAAAGTCACCTAAAGAGTTCCTAAATGGAACCGCCAGTTTACACAAGAGAAGGAGTGCCACCCTTGTGTGGGTGAAGAATTGTTATGCGCATTGAGGGATTGTGATACATGTGAAAGGCTGATGCAAGCCTAAGGCAGAGTAGTAGAGCCTTGACCTATAATGGTCGGTGGTGCAGTTACCTTCCATTAGTCAATGACCCAGACGGATATGTTGGCTCGGCAATGGAGAGGGCGAACTAGGTATGGGACTGGTTGGGCACCACCAAATGCTTGGTAAATCCAATCGGTGTGAAGGTGTACTGGTTGGGAATTAATTATTTGATGTTTTGGAGCATCCTACATGCTGGCCAAACATCCCAGTCCGCAAGAGGATCCCAAGGCTTATAAAGTAAAAGCAGGACCCTGTGGACCAGAGAGGAAATGCACAATACAGATAAGTATTCAATTTTATTTATTTCTTGTTTGGAATAATGAAGATTTCAAGTATAAGTCTTGTAACAGTTAAGCTAATGCACTATTGTTTCTTTGTTGGAAACCTTTGTCATTACAGGAAGCAAGGAATGTGAAAGAACTATAAATTGCTTGGTAAATCAAGAGAGTAACTGGTTGGGCATTAATTATTTGATGTTGTGGAGTAGCCTGTGTGCTGGCTAAACATACAAGACTATTTGATGTTGTGGAGCAGCCTGCGTGCTGGCCAAACATACAAGATTATTTGATGTTGTGGAGAAACCTGCATACTGGCCAAACATACAAGACTATTTGATGTTGTGGAGCAGCCCGTGTGCTGGCCAAACATACAAGACTATTTGATGTTGTGGAGCAGCCTACGTGTTGGCCAAACATACAAGACTATTTGATGTTGTGGAGCAGTCTGCGTGCTGGCCAAGCATACAAGATTATTTGATGATTGAGGGGCAGCCTGCGTGCTGACCAAACATCCAAGTCCATAGGTGATCCCAAGGTTTGTAAAGCAAAGAAGGACCCTATGGAATAAAGTGAAGACATCCAATGCAGATAAGTATTTGGTTATCTTGTAATTTCTTGCTTATGAATATACATGTGTATATGATTTGGTTATGACTTCCTAAACTCTTGTTTAGAGATAAATCCTATGAAAATAAACTAAACATGCGAATTGATTCAATGTTTGAGTGTAGGTATTGTTGGAAGCAAGGACTATGAAAGCATCTTAAGAATGCATGTGGACATGTGACTGTCCTAACGAGCTCAGCATGAGCAACAATGAAAGATGGTGCTAGTGGAACTGTGTGAGTCCTAGCAGCCAAGAGTTGTAGACAAACCATGTGGAGGGACTCCATGGTTGAGAGGTTTGAAATAGACCATAGACACTAAGTGTCATAGCTAAGAAGGGTGGGTCAAGCATTCATGTTGAAGTGAAAGAGGCTAGGAGCATGAAAACCACAGTGGTGGTATGGGTTCTAGAATGGAACAAGAAAAAGAGGAGAAAAACTCTTACTGCTCTCTCTTTCCTTTTTATTGATGCATTTATAAAAACAGAAAATTGTTGAATGCATGTATGGCTGAAAGTAGAGTGTGTTTATTTGCTTAAAATAATTGTGAATGCTGAATTAATGAAATTTCTGTGAATAGAATGGACATGAATGAGCTCATGTGCCTATTGGGAAAGCATGAAAAGTATGAAAGTCTCATGGATAAAGCATGGACTACACATGTCAATTGGCAATTAATTGACTGATTTTAATGTTTATATTATGCTTGGCCTAACAAAATTATAATGATGAATTTCATAGGTGGGAAAGTGAAACTAATTTGTTGCAGTTGTTGCAAAGCAAGTGTTGCTGGTAAGCAAAGTGAGAACCAGCTGCGCACAGTGGCCATGGCAGTAGACCATAGGCTGTTGGAATTGGCTGAAAGTCTTCTTCAAACAGTTGCTAAGACCCAAGAAAATCTTGGAGAACTACTCAAGCTACAAAAGAAGCACAATGAGATGAACCACAAGGTTTTGCAGGACTCTATTTGTCTATAAAGGGAAGTAAAAAGCATTATTAGAGCAATCTGTAAGGGAAATGAAAGTGGATCAATGATGAGGCATTCATCCAATTGGTCCATTAAGAAACGTTCCAGGCATGAAGACTCAAAGTAAATTGAGTAGGTAAAGATGAAGCAGCCAATGAAATGTTAGAAATATGGAGGACATCATTGCCTTCGCAACTGCCCAACAAAGGAACATCAAAATGGTAGCATCCATAAAGTTTTCAAACTTGTGGATGAGTTGGAAGATCAGAACCAGCAGGAGCAGCTCGTGGAGGCCAAAGGACTTGGTCCTGGAAGTTCAAAGTAAAGGATAGAATGCAGGGTAGACCTACAAAATGTTTTTGAAATTTTGGACATGTGTAAATTGTATATGTATTCCTAAGTCTTGGAACACCGAGGACGGTGTTATTCTAAGGGGGGGGGGATTGTAATACCCCATTTTGACTCCTAGGACATATTAGCTTTTAATGTAAATATTGTATACATGTGATGTATGTTTTCCTAGCGTGGAGCTCAAGGCCAAGGACCCGCTAGTGTATGCTCGAATTTTATTTAGAAGACAAGTATTTGATAGTATGTTATCCATGTGTTGTTAAGCCATGGAAATTGTAAAAATGATGTAATTTAAACACCATGCAATAAAATACCAAAACTGGCTATGGAGGCAATGAATGAGAAGGGGCCATGTGTATCCACTAGAGAATGGTGAGGGGGTTGTGGGATTGAGCCATAAGCTTCCAAATGTCATTGTGAGAACCTATTTGACTTACCTTGCTGACATTTAATTCTGTTGTAAGGAAGTGGTTGAAGAAAACAGTCCATGGCTTCAATGGAGCATGGGCAGCCTAGAAATTCGTATAGCAGAGTATGGGCTCTGTTTTCTTGTACCACAAGTCACTCTACCTCTTGGAAGTTGCTTCTTTCTCATTCCCATTCTAGTGTGGAAGAACCCAGCATCATTTTCCATCCAAAAATGAATGCTCAGCGGGGAGAAAAACCAGAAATCGAATCTGTGAAAGATCCCACGTTTTGAAGAGCCATAAATGCCCATAATTGGTATTGGACAGTGAAATCCAATGGGGGATCCATTGGTATGAAACTTGGGGTGAATTTGAGAGCATTATCTACCCTGAAATCCATTGAAAAACCCAGTGACGGGATTGAGTTATCCGTTGACAGAATGGTGAGAAATCCAAGTGTGGATGTTTGAACAGAGGATTGGATTGCTTGAATTTAGCTGAGATGTTTGTAGCTCTGTGGTTAAGCTCACTGGCTTAGCATCCTCCTCCTTTTCTTATTTCATGCTTGATAAACCCATCTGTGTGTTGGCTTAGCATGACTGTTTGAGTGAAACCATGGCTGTGAGTGAACCCATTTAGTTCCTCCTTAGTGGATACATAGCCCAGCTCGGGGGTGATCTCTCAGCTAAAAGAATACAGGATGGATAGAGATCTATGGTTGGGTGGAACGTTGCTCTCACATAGCTAGTTGTTTGGACGTTTGCATTTCAAGATAAGTATTCTTTGTGAATTAATTTGTATGCATTATGTGTTATGAAATGTGTTAATTCTTAATGTTATATGTTCGTGTTAAATGAGATGAAATGAATATCTTAACATGGTTGATATGAAGCTTGTGCATAGCATAAGAATGAGATTGATTCGCTGTCACTTGATTCATCATCTGCTTGGGATAGATATGCTGATGCATTACAGTCTGTGTGTGTGTTATTATGGTTAATTCCATTGTGATTATATTGAGTATGAATTGCACACAGAATTTTTTAATTACCCATGCATTTCACAAAGTTTGAATGGGGCTGAGATTGTCAATAAGCCCGGTAGGTTGGTAACGTTTCCTTCCAGGCACCGGATTGATGGACGGGGACGTTACACCCTGGGGAGTCATGTTTTACCCAGGTTGCGATGGAGATTGTATTGAGTCGTATTACACTGATCCACTTTTGTATTGGTCGTGTGTAATGTCCCCATTCAAATAATTTCATAGTAAGACAATCCCATCAATCCTACTAGTTTCCTAGGTGGGATGGGCACATGTGGTATAATAATAAGGAAGCTAATAAATGATTTTTAGACATTAGAAGGGTTCAATTATTTAATAAATAGAGTGAATAAAGAAATTCAAGAGAAATCCTAGATGGTAAATGATTTTGGAGACATATGGAGGATGTGGGACCCACACTAGCTTGATTTTTCATAATACATGGTATCTCTCTCTTGCAAATTCGAATTAATGGGAAGGTGAACACTCTTGGGTGAGTTGATAAGTCATAACACATGTCATTGAGCATCTTAGGTTGAATTTGGAAGGATTGGTAACCTCCATGGAAGATAAAGAGTCAAATTGAAAGCTTGTGGACACTTGGGTTAGATTCCCTAGCCCCTATGACACCAATGATGGAGCATCTATGACAAATATGACAAATTGCAGACCTGACCTATAACATATGACCACTATGACATGTCATCCCCAAAAATAGGCTCAAGGAAGGCGCTCATGGGAGTTGGAGAATCCAAAGAGACTCAAAATCGAATTTGGGAGAAGATGGAAGGTTGGAACTAGGAGACAAGTGGCAAATGTGGAATATTTCCTAAATGGAAATCTATTGAATCTATTGAGAGGATTTCGACCCTTAGAAGGCTAATGTTGGTTATAAAATGTAGAAATGAATTATGAGAATGGATTTTGATGATTTGAGAAAAATTGCATTTGTGAAGAGAGAGCTAGTGAATGACTAGTTTCTTGCCTTAGCCAATTTCGAGGGTGAAAGATTCCCATCCAAGTTGGTGTTTGGAGAGGCCACTCAGGTCTTTCATGGTGCTTTAATGGAGTTTGTATTTGCAGGTAGCAGCTACAGGAAGTTTCATGGTTTGGTTTAGTGCAGCACTTTCTCTCCACCGTTTCCAGTTTTGAAAGCATATTCATGCTCCTTGAGGGAGGGCGTTTTTGGTGAGCACTTGTGCTTCTTGAGAGAGATTCTCATTATATATTTCTGATTGTAATAGCTTCATATCCTTTTTTATTAATATTCAGAAAGTCTCAGGTCAAAATACCCACTGGTTGTATGCAAAACTATTGATTAATGAGCAAACAATGTCCATTTCCCCAATGTATTGATGTATGACACTATAATGTTTATTATTTCGAATGGATGGATGATTCTATGATATATTTGTGATCAATATACTGCCATGGATGTCTTCTACAAGTTTCATGTACTGTACTTGAGCATTTGAAGCATTTGTACTCAGTTTAGTTGTATTGGGAGGTGAAATAGTGCCATTTCCCCAAGGGTCGAATTGGGGGTTTTTGCTGTTGAATGTGAGAGAGTTAGAACAATAGTAAAAATAAATTAATGGTGCATATGAGACCTTAACCACATACTTAACATATTATATACCTCTGTTCATAAATTTGTGGGAGTTTGGAGGCATTTGGAAGGCCATTTGCAGTGTTACCCGAGGGGGATTTGATGCACAAATTACTAGTCAAAATTACATATATTGATCAGAATACAAATCAAGTTTGCAGAAGTATTTGGAGGGCCATAAAACATCCCTAAACCTGATATTCAAGTCTAAATACCATTCATACACTCCTACAGAAGATTTGGGAGCATTTGGGTTGATTTGGAGGTCAAAACAGTAAAACTAGTCAAAGGTCGAAATTGGGGAAAAAAGTGGAAAATTGGGCATTTTAATAAAATTTTGAAAAAGGGTCATCACAAGTGGTATCAGAGCATGTTCTTGGCACCTGATGGTCTTAACAAGAAGTCAAAAGAATAATACACCACCCTTTGAACCAGTAGTTGAAGAGGTTTTTGTTGAAGAAGAGGAGTCTTTCACTGAAACCATGGGTAGAGAGGAGGATGAAAAATTAAAACATAAGGAGGAACTTATTGCAACCTTAGACCCATGTTTCTCTAAAATTTCAACAAAAATGGATAGGATAGGTGACATATTGTTGCAAGGACTCGAATTGTTGATTAGCCAGCTTCAAAGCAAAGGGATGATAGGAGATAATAGTGGTTTACACTCAAGGGAAAAGATGAAAGGGAATGAGCATATTTTCTCAAGTACAGGACCTCATAATAGACCTGATGAATTTCAAAGCACACAAAGGCATACTACACCTAAATTTCTCACACCCAAAGAAGATCCCAATCTTGAATTGGATTACAAGAAACTAGTCAATGATTGGAATGATTTGAATGAAGAGTGTAAAAGAGGTGTACCACTCAGTGACTACATTGATGCTATGCAAAAGATTAAAAGGAAGGGAGAAAATATGATTCCATTCCAAAACAAAGAATTAAATAGTGCTATTGAAAAAATTTCACTTCCTACTTTTGATGGTTATTCTCAAAATTCTGCTAACACTTGGGTGCAAAAATTGGATGTATATTTTCAGCTGAATCCTATGTTGGAAGAGGATGCATTAAAAATGGCCATTTTGCATTTAAAAGGGGATGCCAATGAATGGTGGTTCTATGGCCTGAAAACCTTGGGTCATGATCAGGTTAAAACATATGGAGAATTTGTTGATAGGGTACTAGAGAGATTTGAACAAAAAGATCCAAAATTGCCTTTCAAGGAATTAGCGCAATTGAAGCAAACTGGGACCCCTACTGAATATATGTTGGAATTTCAAAAATTATCAGTCAAGGTGGCTGATGTATCTATGGGAAGGTTGGTATTGCTGTTCACTAAAGGTTTGGTTGAACCCTTAAAAGGTTTGGTCAAATCCCACCAGCCAACTACATTAAAAGATGCAATGAGCTTGACGAGGGATCTCCAAAATGTGCTTCCTAGAACGAGATTTCCTCCCAAGCCTGACTTCAGAATTGAAAAGAAACCTTGGCAAAGAGATGCACCTGATAAGAATCCATGGCAAGAAGAGGAATATGGAAAGGATAAGAAAGAGGAACTAAGCAGGGAAGAACTCAGAAGGAAGAAATTGTGTTACTCATGCTTCCAACCATGGGTACCTGGACATAAATGTGCTAAAGGAAAGGCCCAATTCATTGAAGTATTTTGTGATGAGGGATATGAAGGGGGCATGGAAGAAGAAGGGCATAATTCATCCCAATAAGAAGGATATACTACAGCAGAAGAAGGAAAACCAGAGGTGAAGCATCCCTCACCCACCAAAGTAACAATGGCAGTACTTTCAGCAGTACCTCGCTACCATACTATCCAATGCAAGGGCGTGGTACAAGGACAAAGAACTTCAGTTTTGGTAGATGGAGGAGCCACCCATAAATTCATTAATGCAGAGATGGTGGAGAAAATAAATATACCTATTGAACCATTTGATGGCTTTACAGTTGTCATTCCCGGTCACAACACAATGGAGTGCAAAACATGGATTCCACAGCTGCAAGTCACTGTAGGTAGCTATACTTTTGTCGATAGTTTTTATGTGGTTGATATTGCTGATACTAATGTTGTTTTGGGAGTGAAATGGTTGTATTCAATAGGAGAGCATATAGTAAATTATAAAATTCCTGAAATGAAATTTCAAGATTCAAAAGGAGTACTAAGGATTGTGAGAGGGCAACACACCTATCCAAATCAGGTAGTTTCTTCCCATAGCATGAAGCACCGGAATAAAATATTTTGGGAGAAATTACTCATGGAAGGCCACCTGATAGAGGAGGGACAAGTTTGCAGCATGGTAAATTGAGATTGCTTGAGGGCAAGCAATCTTGGGTGGGGAGGACTGTAATGTCCCCATTCAAATAATTTCATAGTAAGACAATCCCATCAATCCTACTAGTTTCCTAGGTGGGATGGGCACATGTGGTATAATAATAAGGAAGCTAATAAATGATGTTTATACATTAGAAGGGTTCAATTATTTAATAAATAGAGTGAATAAAGAAATTCAAGAGAAATCCTAGATGGCAAATGATTTTGGAGACATATGGAGGATGTGGGACCCACACTAGCTTGATTTTTCATAATACATGGTATCTCTCTCTTGCAAATTCGAATTAATGGGAAGGTGAACACTCTTGGGTGAGTTGGTAAGTCATAACACATGTCATTGAGCATCTTAGGTCGAATTGGGAAGGATTGGTAACCTCCATGGAAGATAAAGAGTCAAATTGGAAGTTTGTGGACAGTTGGGCTAGATTCCCTAGCCCCTATGACACCAATGATGGAGCATCTATGACAAATATGACAAATTGCAGACCTAACCTCTGACATCTGACCACTATGACATGTCATCCCCAAAAATAGGCTCAAGGAAGGCGCTCATGGGAGTTGGAGAATCCAAAGAGACTCAAAATCGAATTTGGGAGAAGATGGAAGGTTGGAACTAGGAGACAAGTGGCAAATGTGGAATATTTCCTAAATGGAAATCTATTGAATCTATTGAGAGGATTTCGACCCTTAAAAGGATAATGTTGGTTATAAAATGTATAAATGAAGTATGAGAATGGCTTTTGATGATTTGAGAAAAATTGCATTTGTGAAGAGAGAGCTAGTGAATGACTAGTTTCTTGCCTTAGCCAATTTCGAGGGTGAAAGATTCCCATCCAAGTTGGTGTTTGGAGAGGCCACTCAGGTCTTTCATGGTGCTTTAATGGAGTTTGTATTTGCAGGTAGCAGCTACAGGAAGTTTCATGGTTTGGTTTAGTGCAACACTTTCTCTCCACCGTTTCCAGTTTTGAAGGCATATTCATGCTCCTTGAGGGAGGGCGTTTTTGGTGAGCACTTTTGCTTCTTGAGAGAGCTTCTCATTATATATTTATGATTTTAATAGCTTCATATCCTCTGTTATTAATATTCAGAAAGTATCAGGTTGAAATACCCACTGGTTGTATGCAAAACTATTGATTAATGAGCAAACAATGTCCATTTCCCCGATGTATTGATGTATGACACTATAATGTTTATTATTTCGAATGTATGGATGATTATCTGATATATTTGTGATCAATATACTGCCATGGATGTCTTCTACAAGTTTCATGTACTGTACTTGAGCATTTGAAGCATTTTTACTCAGTTTAGTTGTATTGGGAGGTGAAATAGTGCCATTTCCCCAAGGGTCGAATTGGGGGTTTTTGCTGTTGAATGTGAGAGAGTTAGAACAGTAGTAAAAATAAATTAATGGTGTATATGAGACCTTAACCACATAAATTTGTGGGAGTTTGGAGGCATTTGGAAGACCATTTGCGGTGTTACCCGAGGGGGATTTGATGCACAAATTACTAGTCAAAATTACATATATTGATCAGAATACAAATCAAGTTTGCAGCAGTATTTGGAGGGCCATAAAACATCCCTAAACCTAATATTCAAGTCTAAATACCATTCATACACTCCTACAGAATATTTGGGAGCATTTGGGTTGATTTGGAGGTCAAAACAGTAAAACTAGTCAAAGGTCGAAATTGGGGAAAAAAGTGGAAAATTGGGCATTTTAATAAAATTTTGAAAAAGGGTCATCACATCGTGGTTGTGTTATCATCTCATCATGGATATACGCTTGTGTCTAGTAGCCATTATTGTGTTCATTCGGTCATTACTACCATGGATCTGCATTGTATTGGTCAGCAGCCATGTTGTACATCATATGAGACATTGTACTCAAAGTCAGTTGTATTGCAGCAGCGTCCTTCTTCCGACAAGCCATTGCCATTCTTTTTGTTAAAGCATTTCACCTGTCCAAATTTCAACAGCTTCATGCTTTGCGGGGCATGATGTTCCACCTAAAATCCTACCATCCTGAGATTCAGTGTATACATTCACAAAGTTTCATTGACTAAGTTATTGGCCTGGAAGAGATATAACCCATTTACACTAGGTTTTGAGGGGTCGTCGCATGCTACACTCATGCAACCTGCGACGCCGTAGCTTTCTCTCTTGCAGGGTGCGACGATGTTAGTTAATGGACAAAAATAGCTCCTTCGAGCCTATTCTCGAAGCTAGCTAACATGGATCCCTATCCTCACCTTTTAGGAGAGATGGAACTCAGTTCCTAACCTCTTGGAAGGATCCCTTATCTCTCTCCTACCATATCTCAACCCACCCTATCCATACCCTATCCACTTAGTCCTATATAAATGAAGCCCACTCCCATTCCAAAGGGAGGAAGTCTATAGTGTCTACATGCTAGTGAAATCATCTTGGAGAGATCTCTACTCATCCATTGAGAGACTCACACTTCCTTGGGAGGATATGGCATTGGCTTGGATGGAGAAGGGCTACTTCGTTAAGCTCTGGTTGTAGTCATTTTTTTCTATGTTTTTTCCCTATATTTACAGTAATATAAATGCTTTCCACCAATATTGTTGTGTTGATGATATTGTGTAGTTTACCTGCTTAACTGTTTACTTAGATCTGTTATCATTTGGATGTTTTTACTTGTTTGTCTTGTTTTGTGCATCTTGGCATGTCTTGCAGCTTAGATATGACGACCGCAAGGCGTGGAACAACATCCACGGAAAGTGACTGCAAAATTAAGGTAAGACATCCGATAACTTGATCCTTAACTAGATCTAGGAAAGTGGTTTATAGTTTGTACTATTTTTTCTAGACTCACATTGAGCTAGGGAGATCCGGCTCGTGTCCGCTCGAGTGGATTGTCTGTCAAACACATGATCAAAGTTTTACTATGATTCAAGTTCTATGTATAGTGGAATGATACTCTTTAGGTTTTTTCCAATTCTAATTTAACTTGGATCACTAAAAATTCAATTAGAATTTTACATGGAAAAATATTAGATGTACATCCATGGAATAAAAACATTTATAACTCAAATAAGGCCATTAACACAAAAAAACAAAAATATTTATAATGAATAATACTAGAAAATGTAATTAATTATTAAAAAAGATATATAAGAGTTAATGTCAAGTAAAACAAAAAATGCAATTCTAATATTTTTCATTTTTCCAATTGCTTTCCAACCTCTATAAGGGAAAGATTTGCAATTTTGATATCTTGCATTTTTCCATTTACTTTTCAACTTTTACAAGGCAAAGATTTGCAATTTTTTATATTTCTTAATTTGTGTTTTCCCCTGCAAGAGGGAATTATTTAGTGGAATTTGTCATGGCAATTAAGTCAGGCCAGTTCACACATTACATAACTGCACACAATGTCCCACCTCTCCATAGGTGGTGGATGCTTAGTACTAAAAAAGTATTAGCGAAGCATCCTTGAAAGTTTCCACAATAGACATGGAAGTTTATATGGAAGTTGCAATGGACTTTCATTAAATGTTAGATATGGAAGTTGCAATGGAATTTCATTAAATGTTAGATATGGAAGTTGTCAAGTTGTTATGCAACTCACATGCTTATGACTTCATGGTTGATTTTTAATCAACATACCATTTGTAATGCCCGCCTCGGTACTCTAATGGATTACACTAATGAGGACACCAGTTTTGCAGTGAACCGACTGAACAAAACACGAACCATGGAATTTACATTGAATATTATTTTATGAAAGTGATTGGATGATATATGCTCGATTAAAAAATTAAGAGATAGAAATGATTGAATGAAAATACTTTATAAAGGAAAATAATGAATATGCTCGACTGACTAAGGTATTATGATAAATGATTTTATGGTGCAACACTATTTAATATGTGCTTTGAGTGTGTGTGTGTAGTGGCAGGTAAGACGATTTACCGACCGACCCACAATGGAATTATAGGGGTTGTAAGAGTGAAAATATCACATAGGGGTACGACGATAAATAGTCGACCCTGAATTAGCAATCCACATACGGGTAGGATGTCGTTTTAGCTCACCTGAGGAAGCGTATTTCGTACGGGAGAGGCCATACTGACTTGGTCGTGTACGATGAGCTGAGGGGAGTGCAATAAGGAGGACCTTATCCCTCAACAGCCCTTAGTCTCCAAGAAATCATAGTTGGAAGGTCGCGGTAAATATTCCTGATCCCTATGCAGTACTCCCCATAAGAAGAAAGAAAAGAAATTGTCAAAAGGGCCCACCGAAGAGGTACCTAGACAAGAACAAGAAGAAATAAAAGAAATTTTCGAAAGGGCCCACCGAAGAGGTACCTTGACAAGAACAAGAAGAAAGAAGAAAAATTGTCGGAAGATCCCACCAAAGAGGTACCTAGACAAGAACAGGAAGAAGTTATCTAATCAATTATGCAAATTGGAATACACGCATAAATTTAGAGAAAAATAAAGAAAGAATTAAATTTATTCTGATAAAATAAATTTCCTATTCCATTTTATTGAAAAAGAATTGAATTGGATTGCTACTAAAAGAATCATTTTATTCGAGATTTTATTTAATTGATTTTATTATTTTGAATTACTTTATTTTGATTGATTTTATTATCTTGAAAAAGATTTATTTTAGTTGATTGATTTTATTTATAAAGGAATTAATTTTATCCAAAGTATTAATGATTTGATCACTGTGAAAAAGAGTTAGAAACAAAGTAGGATATTATTAAAAGAACTATTTTATTCTAAATCTTTATTTCGATTGGATACTATTATTTTTGGAAAAATATTAGAAATAAAATAAAGTATTGATAAAGGAACTATTTTATTTAAACCTCTAGTTCTATTGATATTACTATTTTTGAAAAATATTAAAAATAAAATAAAATATCAACAAAAGAATTAATTGATTCTTATCTTTATTTCTATTATTTTGAAAAAGAATAATATTCTTGAAAAATGAAATTGAATCTAGAAAAATAAATGATCATTTTATTTATCATTAATTAAAATATATACAGATTATTTCAAAAGAAAAGAAAAAGAAAAGATTTGAACTAGAGAAGAAATTATATTAGATAAAATATTATCCTTTATTAGAAAATAAAAAGAAAAGGGAATATAGAGTGAACATGTGTAAAACACAACTAGGACTCTCTTAAAGACCACTACACCTAACTCCCACTGATTTACGGAAATAGGTGCACACTTAAGAAAGCGAGAGAGACACTTGTAATTTGAGAATAATATTAATAAAATATTAAATTAAATGATTTATGTGCATGGAAAGACACATGGCACACATAATTTTGCTATAAAAGAAGGGAGGAGAAGGAGAAAAGCATCTCTTGCTCCCTAGTACTGGATGGGTACTGGAATCGAGGATTATTCTTGTGGTTTTTGTGAGTTGGGCTTAGCTTGACCGGGGATTGGGGGATCCCAACAGAGAGCTTTCGTTGTGTGTTCTTGCGACCCTATTTGCTCGGGGGTTTGGGGAAAAGAAGAGTATTTCCGATACGGTAGGGAGGTCAACCGAGGGGTCTCTTGGTAAAATCAGCAAGGCTAGAAGCGACTCGGGGAAGATCGATGACTGTACATACAAGGACTTCGTCAACGGAGTGCTCAACTACTGTCGAAAGGTATAATGTTCCATTTTTATGTTCAATTTGAGTTTATGAAATTTTATTTATGGTTTTACATTTGAGGTTATAAGTTAAATTAGGGTGGTAATATTTATGTACTAAATCTGTTAAGTACTTGATAAGGAGTTACACATACTTAATAATGAGTTACATTTTTGTTTTGTTAAATTATGGAATAATTTATGACAAAGGAAATTGATTCTAAGTTATATTCATTCTATTATTTCGAATATGTTATAATTTAATTTGGAATTATAATTATTTATTTACGAATATGTTGTAAGTGATTGTGAAGTTATAATTTAGATCATTTCATTGTGGATATTTATAAATTGATTATTTTCAATAGGAATATTTACATACATGGAAATGAAAGGTTATAGCCTAGATTATTGGGAATATCTTTATGAGTTGATTATCCTTATTTAAAAGATATATATATCTATATATATATATATATATATTAGGTGACAATTGATATAAATACGTAAGTGTCGAATGATGTTTATAATTGGATGTAACGATATACATGTCTAGCCGTCAACTTTTATATATATATATATATATATATATATAAAAAGTGTATGGTTAATGAATGTAGAGATATTACTTCTTGTGATTACTTCAAATGCTTGTAATTGAATTATAGTCATGCATCACATAAGCAAAGGAATTATACTCTCAGATAATAGAGGAGAACATTATTTCATGTGTCTCATGTCGTAAGGAAATATGTATGTAATTTGAGATAAAAATTTTAGTAGACATGAGTTTGTTTACATATATTTACATAAGGATGAGGTTTGATAAGCTTTAAATATATATATATATATATATATATATATATATATATATATATATATATTTACACTTGTCAACGCACATAACAAAGGTCCCTACATTTGGTATCACATGTTCAAAAATTAAAAAAAAAATTTATTATTACCTTCTCTACAGATAGAACCCTAAGTGCTTAGATAATTTCGAAGGTGGGATGCTTATGATTTACTATCAAGAAGGAATGAATATATAATGTTTAATAATGGGAGATTGTGACTTACGATGAGCGATGCATGGAGGTCGACGCGGAAAAATCAGAGCTGCAGTTTTACTTCTTCTCCTTTAGCAAGGATACTTCCAGCTTCTCGAACAGAGGACTGCTGTGGGGATTGCTGCACTATGAAAGGTACGATTTAGTTATATTATCAATTATGGGATTTATACCTATATGATGATAGAAAATAAGAAATGAAATTTTATTATCAGTTGTGGTTATGTAGAAGAAATGAATGTGAAAAGAAAGTGAAAACTCACATGGAAGTACATGAGACTTAACTTCCGGATGAAGTTTTTAATAAGGGGGGGTGTATTTAATTCCCGCCTCAGTACTTTAATGGATTACACTAATGAGGACACTAGTTTTGTAGTGAACCGACTAAACAAAACACGAACCATGGAATTTACATTGAATATTATTTTATGAAAGTGATTCGATGATATATGCTCAATTAAGAAATTAAGAGCTAGAAATGATTGAATGAAAATACTTTATAAAGGAAAATAATGAATATGCTCGACTGACTGAGGTATTATGATACTTGATTTTATGGTGTAGCGCTATTTAATATGTGCTTTGAGTGTGTGTGTGCAGTGGCAGGTAATACGATTTACCGACTGACCCAAAATGGAATTGTAGGGGTTGTAAGAGAGGAAAGAACACATAGGGGTACGACGACAGACAGTCGACCCTGAATTAGCAATCCAAGCATGGATAGGATGTCATTTCAGCTCACTCAGGGAAGTGTGTGTCATACGGGAGAGGCCATACCAACTTGGTCACGTACGATGAGTTGAGGGGCGTGCGATAAGGAGGAACTTATCCCTCAGTAGCCCTTAGTCTCCAAGGAAGCGTAGTTGGAAGGTCACGGTAAGGATTCCCGATCGCTACGCAGTACTCCCCATAAGAAGAAAGAAAAGAAATTGTCGAAAGGGCCCACCGAAGAGGTACCTAGACAAGAACAAGAAGAAAGAAAAGAAATTGTCGAAAGGGCCCATTGAAGAGGTACCTAGACAAGAACAAGAAGAAAGAAGAGAAATTGTCGGAAGGGACCGCCGAAGAGGTACCTAGACAAGAACATAAAGAAGTTATCTAATCAATTATGCAAATTGGAATGCGCACATAAGTTTAGAGAAACATAAAGAAAGAATTAAATTTATTCCGATAAAAGAAATATCCTATTCCATTTTATTGAAAAAGAATTGAATTGGATTGCTACTAAAAGAATCATTTTATTTAATTGATTTAATTATTTTGAATTACTTTATTTTGATTGATTTTATTATCTTGAAAAGGATTGAAAAATATTTATTTTAGTTGATTGATTTTATTAATAAGAGAATTAATTTTATCCAAGTATTAATGATTTGATTATTGTGAAAAAGAGTTAGAAACAAAGTAAGATATTATTAAAAGAACTATTTTATTCTAAATCTTTATTTCTATTGGATACTATTATTTTTGGAAAAATATTAGAAATAAAATAAAGTATTGATAAAGGAACTATTTTATTTACACATGTAGTTCTATTGATATTACTATTTTTGAAAAATATTAGAAATAAAATAAAATATCAACAAAAGAATTAATTGATTCTTATCTTTATTTCTATTATTTTGAAAAAGAATAATATTCTTGATTTTATTATTCTTGAAAAAGGAAATTGAATCTAGAAAAATAAATGATCATTTTATTTATCAGTAATTAAAATATATATAGATTATTTCAAAAGAAAAGAAAAAGAAAAGATTTGAATTAGAGTAGAAATTATATTAGATAAAATATTATCCTTTATTATAAAAGAAAAAGAAAAGGGAATATAGAGTGAACATTTGTCAAACACAACTAGGACACTCTTAAAGACCACTGCACCTAACTCCCATTGATTTAGGGAAATAGGTGCACACTTAAGAAAGAGAAAGACACTTGTCATTTGAGAATAATATTAATAAAATATCAAATTAAATTATTTATGTGCATGGAAAGACACATGGCACACAGAATGTTTCTATTAAAGAAGGGAGGAGAAGGAGAAAAGAATCTCTTGCTCCCTAGTGCAGGATGGGCACCAAAATCGAGGATTATTCTTGTGGTTTTTTTGAATTGGGCTTAGCTTGACCGAGGATTGAGGGATCCCAATGGAGAGCTTGCGTTGTGTGTTTTTGCGACCCTATTTGATCGGGGGTTCGGGGAAAAGAAGAGTATCCCTGATATGGTAGTGAGGTCAACCGAGGGGTCTCTTGGTAAAATCAATAAGGCTAGAAGCGACTCGGGGAAGATCGATGACCGTATATACAAGGAATTCGTCAATGGAGTGCTCAACTGCTGCCGAAAGGTATAATGTTCCATTTTTATGTACAAGTTGAGTTTATGAAATTTTATTTATGGTTTTACATTTGAGTTTCAAGTTTTATTTAATCTTCATATGATGTTAGTTCTATTTTGGAAGTCTTTTTGGGGGACCCGAAATGAGAATTTAATTTAAAAGAGAATGGTCACTTTCCATCTATTGGTCATCTCTGTTCCTGTTGAGAAGACTCTCCCAATACATGGAAGGAAAGATGGACTTATAAAAATGGTTTTCTTGTTCATATTTCTATCAATTATGTTAATGTTTCTCTTTTGCATTTTTTGTTGGAAGTGCTTTTAGAAACACATTGAAAGGGGTTTAACTACATAGAGACTAATCCCTTTGGACTGGGTGCCAGGTTCGAGCCATATTTATTCCGCTGTAGTCACCTAGTACTTCACTTGGCCTTAACCCTTTTAAGTCTTAAAGTATTCTGTTTTGGTGGGCCATACATCAGGGAGGATGGAACAAGGGTGGTCAGATTGATTGGTTTTCAACCTAGTCATTTAAAAAAAAACTGAAACGGTTATAGTTAGTATTATAAATTTGTTGTGGTCACATTGAACAATATAGTAATAAAAAAAATGGGGCTTATTGACAACCATTCTTTCAAAAAGAATCCCAGATACAAAATTGTTCCCTATGAAACAAGTTGTTCTAATATCCAAAAGAGTATAGCATAAAATTCTTACTAGTGTAGACCCTGAGAAACTGTCCTAAAATCAAAATTAATTTGCAACATGTATATAAAACCGGGACTAAAAAAATGCATGCCCACTATGGGATTTGAACTTTATTTCTACTAGCAAATAAAGCTCTTGGTCTAGTTGATCCATTTGTAGATCACCTTGGGATCGTTGAAATTTTTCCTCATCGTTTGGAATGGCTGAAGTAGACCCGATTGATAATTTTGGTTGATAAAATGTATATGAGCTATCAGCTAATCCAAGGACCAGTTGATAAAGAATTCACATTCAATTTTTAACTTCTCAATTTGTTTTTTCTGATGAGTCACTATCTCCAGAACCTATGCGAGCTTGCATACTTAGTTTTCTATGCTTCTTCCAGACTAGAAATTCTAGTGTTCAAATTAGAGATGGCTACTTGGTTATTACCTTGTGGCTCTTGTTTATGGAGTATCCAACTTTATTGTTCATATATATACATGTACCTAATAAAAATACCACATGTAAAAAGTTACTTTTTGTATTGAGCTAAGAATCACTAATATAAAAAAAATAACTTTGAATAAAAGTTTATAAAACAATTTCTTATTAACTGTGTCTATAAACTTAAAACATCTTAGCATTAAAACTACACTAAAAAGAATAGTCTTTGAAGTATCTACACACAACAATGGTTCAAAACTGTAACAAAAGAGTAATGTTTCTTTGAAAAACACATCTACATGTTTGTATCAAGGTACAAAAATATCAACCTTCTAGTAAATATATTTGGAATTGATAAAACTCAACAACTATTACTATAAAACCATCAATATTTCATTTATAATTTAAGTTGAATGCTTAAGGAGATAAGAGAGTCCATAAAATATTCTTGGCAATAAATATGTCTCCTATATTAATCCTCTCCTCAAATAATAATTCCAAGCATAGTCTAGCATGGCTTTTTCTCTAGTTTTCCCAGGCCATTATTGTTCTCTCAAAACATGTTCATAAGAAATAAAATGACAATAAAATATATCTTCATAAGAAATAAAAATTGGAATCTGGAATTTGGAAAATTTGATGATGGGAAGCTTTTCATGCGTGCTGAAGAAGTAACCATATTCTTGTAGAATTTAACATATTTTTGAGGGAGCCATACCCCGGATTCAGAGAAGATTGGTGTTTCTTTTAAATCTTGTTCCATGAGTGAATGAGCAGACGGAAAAGTAGCTTATTCTGTTGAGTTGAATATTCAAGCCGCACCCCTGAAGGACACCAAACTTCAAAATATTCACAATGCTGGCCTTTGATGGACATCTAATGAAAATACACTAAAGAAAAAAACAACTTATTGCAAGTTGTAATTTGTTATTTTGACCAATTCACACTTCCCACACTCCAATGAATTCAAATAGACCGATTGTTAAAATTTCTAATAATAATACTTGTAAAAATGACATATTCTAAATTGATATTGATATTAAAATACATTATAATTTAATATTTGTTGACATTTCTAATAATAATACTTATAGAAATGACATATTTTAAATATAGTAGTCATTGATATTGATATTAAAGTATATTAGAATTTAATAGAGTAGAATGGATTTTATTATATAGGATGGTATGTTATTAAATATTTTCATTAGTGTTAAGTTATATTTTTATTAGTGTTACTTTAGAGTAAGTTACTTTTATATTAAAGATTCTCTTTTTTTAGTCACAAATTTAATAGTTTGACATTTTTTTGGCATGATCAAAGTTTTACTATGATTCAAGTTCTATGTATAGTGGAATGATACTCTTTAGGTTTTTTTCAATTCTAATTTAACTTGGATCACTAAAAAATTAATTAGAATTTGAAATCTAACTTATTGTATGGTTGACAATGAAAACAAATTGCTACAAGATTAAATGGTTCCATGATATTACCACTTCCATAACTTACACAAATAAATCACAAAGTAGATTATGAAATATTTGGAATTATGCTATAGAGATGAAATTACAAATAGATATAAGAGAGTGGCTAAAGAGTCATGCAATGAAACATTACAAAAATGCAAATTTAGGAGTGCCTAAAGAGTTGTTAATGGATCCCAAAGAGGCAAAATTTTAAGGATAAGATATTGTAATAATGCAAAATCCTTAGCAATTAGTAACAATTTAACAAAAACTTAGAACCAAATTGTTGCCATAAACAATTATAACCAAATAAACTAGGGGGGGGATTTTGAAATATAAATGTTGTAGGGATGACATGAAAACATATCGATGACATTTTCACATGTCCTATAAAAACTTGGATTGTGTTATATCATTCTCAAAAATTCACTTTCTTTCAGAATCTGCTAAAATCCTTGTAAGCTCCAACATGGAAAAATATTAGAAGTACATCCATGGAATAAAAACATCTATAACTCAAATAAAGCCATTAACACAAAAAACAAAAATATTTGTAATGAATAATACTAGAAAATGTAATTAATTATTAAAAAAGATATACAAGAGTTAATGTCAAGTAAAACAAAAAATGCAATTATAATATTTTTCATTTTTCCAATTTCTTTCCAACCTCTATAAGGGCAAGATTTGCAATTTTGATATCTTGCATTTTTACATCTACTTTCCAACTTTTACATGGGAAAGGTTTGCAATTTTTTATATTTCTTAATTTGTGTTTTCCCTTGCAAGAGGGAATTATTCAGTGGAAGTTATCATGGCAATTAAGTCAGGACAGTTCACACATTACATAACTGCACACAATGTCCCACCTCTCCATAGGTGGTGGATTCGCAGTTATAAAAAAGTATTAGCGAAGCATCCTTGAAAGTTTCCACAATAGACATGGAATTTTATATGGAAGTTGCAATGGACTTTCATTAAATGTTAGATATGGAAGTTGCAATGGAATTTCATTAAATGTTAGATATGGAAGTTGTCAAGTTGTTATGCAACTCACATGCCTATGACTTCATGGTTGATTTTTAATCAACATACTATTCATACTTGTCTGACAATTTAATTTAAAAGAGAATGGTCACTTTCCATCTATTGGTCATGTCCGTTCCTTTTGAGAAGACTCTCCCAATACATGAAAGGAAAGATGGACTTATAAAGATGGTTTTCTTTTTCCTATTTCTCTCAATTATGTTAATGTTTCTCTTTTGCATGTTTTTGTTGTAAGTGCTTTCAAAAACACATTGCAAGGGGTTTCATTGCATAGAGCCTAATCCCTTTGTATTGGGTGCCAGGTTCGAGGCATAATTATTCCACCGTAGTGACCTAGGACTTCATGACTTGGACTTAACCATTTTAAGTCTTAAAGCATTCTATTTTGGTGGGGCATACATCAGGGAGGATGGAACAAGGGTGGACAGATTGATTGGTTGTCAACCTTTCATTTAAAAAAAAACTGAAACGGTTATAATTAGTATTATAAAGTTGTGGTCGCATTGTACAACGTAGTAATAAAAAAAATGGGGCTTATTGACAACCATTCTTTCAAAAATAATCCCAGATACAAAATTGTTCCCTATAATACGAGTTGTTCTAATATCTAGAAGAGTATAGCATAAAGTCTTACTAGTGTAGACCCTGAGAAACTCTCCTAAAATCAAAATTAATTTGAAACATGTATATAAACTCGAGATTAAAAAAATACATGCCCAATATGGGATTTGCACTCTATTTATACTAGAAAATAAATCTCTTGGTCCAATTGATCCATTTGCAGATCACCTTGGGATCGTTGAAATTTTTCCTCATTGTTCGGAATGGATGAAGTAGACCCGATTGATAATTTTGGTTGAGAAACTGTAGATGAGCTCTTAGCTAATCCAAGGGCCAGTTGATAAAGCATTCACATTCAGTTTCTAACTTCTCAATTTGTTTTTTCTTATGAGTCACTATCTCCAGAACCTATGTGAGTTTGCATACTTAGTTTTCTGTGCTTCTTCCATACTAGAAATTCTAGTGTTCAAATTGGAGATGGCTACTTGGTTATTACCTTGTGGCTCTTGTTTATGGAGTATCCAACTTTATTGTTCATATATATACGTGTACCTAATAAAAATACCACATGTAAAAGGTTACTTTTTGTATTGAGCTAAGAAGCACTAATATAAAAAAATAACTTTGAATAAAAGTTTATAAAACAGTTTCTTATTAACTGTGTCTATAAACTTAAAACATCTTAGCATTAAAACTACACTAAAAAGAATAGACCTTGAAGTATCTACACACAACAATGGTAGAAAACTGTAACAAAAGAGTAATGGTTCTTTGAAAAACACATCTACGTGTTTGTATCAAGGTAAAAAAATTTCAACCTTATAGCAAATATATTTGGAATTGATAAACCTTGACAACTATTACTATAAAACCATCAATATTTCATTTATAATTTAATTTGAATGCTTAAGGAGATAAGAGAGTCCATAAAATATTCTTGGGAATAAATATGTCTCCTATATTAATCCTCTCCTCAAATAATACTTCCAAGCATAGTCTAGCATGTCTTTTTCTCTAGATTTCCCCAGCCATTATTGTTCTCTCAAAACCTGTTCATAAGAAATAAAATGACAATGAAATATATCTTCGTAAGAAATAAAAATTGGAATTTGGAATTTGGAAAATTTGATGATGGGGAGATTTTCATGCGTGCTAAAGAAGTAACCATATTATTGTAGAATTCATTATATTTTTTAGGGAGCCATACCCTGGATTTAGAGAAGATTGGTGTTTCCTTTAAATATTGTTCCATGAATGAATGAGCAGACAGAAAAGTAGCTTATTATGCTGAGTTGGTTGAAGGTTGAGCAGAATATTCAAGCCGCACCCCTGAAGGACACCAGACTTCAAAATGTTCACAATGCTAGCTTTTGATGGACATCCAATGACAATATACTAAAGAAAAAACCAACTTATTGCAAGTTGTAATTTGTTATTTTGATCAATTCACACTTCCCGCGCTGCAATGAATTCCAATAGGCCATTTGTTAACAATTCTAATAATAATACTTGTAAAAATGGCATATTCTAAATTGATATTGATATTAAAATACATTATAATTTTTTTTTTTAACAGAAACATGGAAATTATATATATATTTGAAATGGTTGTGCATAGCTATACGTTACAAAAATTGAGATGAGTTTTCTGCTACAAACAGAGGAAAATAGCAGAAATTGAAAGTGTTCATGTCTCTGGAAGCTTTGTGTCTATGCTTCCTGTAACTTCTGTTAAAAGCATTGGGATAAACCCTTACAAATTGTTTTCTTAGCAGCAAGCAAAAAAACATTCAAAATTTTGTAACTCAAAAGGAACCTGTGAGAAAGGAAGAAATTATCCATAGTTCTGTTGTTGAACCGAGGCCGCATCCACCATTTCCTGATTAACAGTGGGGACATCCTGCACATGAATACATTGGGACTTGCTTGTTAGCACTGAGATCTCCTCCCTGATAATGTCCACCTTACCCAGTAATTCGAAGAGATTCCGCTCGAGGTCATCTATCCTGGAGTCCTGGCATGAACGCTGAGTGGTATTGTATCTAATTTCAGTAGCCAGTTCTTCATTCTGCTTTACGCTGGTGCAGACGACCGAATAGGTTCTGCACATATACGTCTTTACTTCCACAGTGAGACTACTAAGTGTTGCAATGGCCTCCTTAACTCCATCCATTGTGTAGTCGAGCAGTGAACTTAGGGGAGGAGAGGTCACACAAGTGCTAGAGGACAAAAAAGGGTCGAATTCGGGGTCGAGGATGGAGAGCTGGTTGAACACAGGGTTCAGATCAGTTGAAATGGGAAGACTAGCCATCATGAAGGGTAATAGACAGGACGGGGGAGGGGCATTTAATGTAGGCTCTAGCGAGCTGTCACGAAAAGCCAGAGCCATGTGATGGGCACATGGGGGGTGGCGTGTCGGCCACGAAAAGGCAGGGTCAAGACCACTCCAATGTCCACGAGAGGGATAGGACTTAAAAAACCTTGGAATTTTGAACATTGGGAAACTACTAGGGGATGTATAAGTACTCACATATGCCATTGATATGTTTGACTTGGCCACATTTCAAGGAGGCTCCTTTATTTGCTGCAGCATCCGCTAAGGAGTTGTTCTCTCTCATTATATGAAAGTATTGGGTGTCTTTGGGAAGAGAAATATAACCAATTCTTCTACAAATTCTTTGACTATTAGGTTCTGTTATTTTGGCACCAAGCCTCATAATTTGAATGACGTGCCTTGAATCTCCATAGAACTATAGATTTCCTATGTTGAGAGTGGAGGCAATTTCTAGGGAGTGATATAGAGCAAGCCATTCGGCTTCATTATTTGTTCTTTTGCCTAATCCCCATGCAAAGTCCATTACTTTGTTTCCTCCGGGATTGAAAATGATCCCCCTCGCACCTGCCTCCCCGATACATTATAATTGAATAATGGTTAACATTTCCAATAATAATACTTATAGAAATGACATATTTTAAATATAGTAGTCATTGATATTGATATTAAAGTATATTAGAATTTAATAGAGTAAAATTGCTTTTATTATACAAGATGGTTTGTTATTAAATATTTTCATTAGTCTTAAGTTATATTGTTATTAGTGTTACTTTAGAGTAAGTTACTTTTATATTGAAGATTCTCTTTTTTCAATCACAAATCTAATAGTTTGAAATTTTTTTGGCATGATCAAAGTTTTACTATGATTCAAGTTTTATGTATAGTGGAATGATACTCTTTAGTTTTTTTCCAATTCTAATTTAACTTGGATCACTAAAAAATCAATTAGAATTTTAAATTTAACTTATTGTATGGTTGACAATGAAAAAAAATTGCTACAAGATTAAATGGTTCCATGGTATTACTACTTACATAACTTACACAAATAAATCATATTGTAATAATGCAAAATCCTTAGCAATCGGTAACAATTTAACAAAAACTTATAACCAAATTGTTGCCATAAACAATTATAACCAAATAAACTAGGGGGGGGATTTTGAAATATAAATGTTGTAGGGATGACATGAAAACATATCGATGACATTTTCAAATGTCCTATAAAAACTTGGATTGTGTTATATCATTCTAAAAAATTCACTTTCTTTCAGAATCTGCTAAAATCCTTGTAAGCTCCAACATCAAAAAATATTAGATGTACATCCATGGAATAAAAACATCTATAACTCAAATAAGGCCATTAACACAAAAAAACAAAAATATTTATAATGAATAATACTAGAAAATGTAATTCTGGGTTGGCAGGTGCTGGGGGAGTCCTACTAGACTCCGAAGGAAACAAGCTGATAGACTATGCATGGGGAATAGGGAAAAAGACCAACAACGACCCAGAATGGATAACGCTTCTACAAGGAATTGATATAGCAAAGGAAAACAATGTCCATGACCTAGTCACAATTGGGGACTCTCTCCTTGTGATCAAAGAAACCTGGGCACTTGCAAAGAATAACTGCCAACCCTCCTCCAAATTCCATTTTCATTTCTCTCAAAAGATAAAGGATCTCAACTCCATCTCTCTCTATCACATTTTGAGAGGGAACAATGAACAAGCTGACTCAATGGCAAACATTGGTGCCATACTGAATTGCGGCACCTTGATAAAAAATGGACAACATCCAAAAATGGCATGGGTTCCCTAACCAGCAAGAGAAACAACCCGTCGGTCATTCTGGGAATGGAAGAAAATGCGAATCTGACCACTAGCAGCAAGAAAAAGCCACGTTGCTCAGCCAAGAATTAACCACTGGTATTTCTTCTAGTTACCACTTATCTATTTGAATTTTGTATAAACAAGTAGTTTTATTAGTTAGTCATCTTCTCTTTTTTAAGAACTTTAAGTATCTAAGTTTCCTGTGAACTGTTAAGACTGGAATTGAGGTGCCCAATTCCCTCTTTTTGGATGGGAACAGTCTCCCCATTTTGTATCAGATCTTACCTTTTTTAATATAAATCTACTTACTTGTTTCTGTAAAAAAAAAATACTAGAAAATGTAATTTATTATTAAAAAAGATATAGAAGAGTTAATGTCAAGTAAAACAAAAAATGCAATTCTAATATTTTTCATTTTTCCAATTGATTTCCAACCTCTATAAGGGCAATATTTGCAATTTTGATATCTTGCATTTTTCCATCTACTTTCCAACTTTTACAAGGGAAAGATTTGCAATTTTTTATATTTCTTAATTTGTGTTTGCCCCTGCAAGAGGGAATTATTCGGTAGAAGTTGTCATGGAAATTAAGTTAGGCTAGTTCACACATTACATAACTGCACACAATGTCCCACCTCTCCATAGGTGGTGGATTCCCAGCAGTTAAAAACTATTAGCGAAGCATCCTTGAAAGTTTCCACAATACACATGGAAGTTTATATGGAAGTTGCAATGGACTTTCATTAAATGTTAGATATGGAAGTTGCAATGGAATTTCATTAAATGTTAGATATGGAAGTTGTCAAGTTGTTATGCAACTCACATGCCTATGAATTCATGGTTGATTTTTAACCATCATAGATCCAAGTCCTAGGCTCTATTAAGCGCCGAGAGGGATCAAATCTCCCTTATATTTACTTTTTACTTTGTATTATTCTTTTTTGTTTATAGCTGACATAATATTCATTACTTTTTACTTTGTATTATTCTTTTTTGTTTATGGCTGACATAATATTCATTACTTTTTACTTTGTATTATTCTTTTTTGTTTACTTTGTATTATTTTGTTACTCGACAAACTCACGTTACAAGATCTCCTTCATATTTACTTTTTACTTTGTATTATTCTTTTTTGTTTATGGCCGACATAATATTTATTACTTTTTACTTTGTATTATTCTTTTTTGTTTACTTTGTATTATTTTGTTACTATCGACAAACTCGACAAACACTCGACACATGTTACAAGATCTCCCTCATACTGGGTTGTAGAGCGCCTCTCGGCACAATCAACATACTATTCATACTTGTCTGACACTTTATTTTAAAAGATAATGGTCACTTTCCATCTATTGGTCATGTCTTCTCATGTTGAGAAGACTCTCTCAATACATGGAAGGAAAAATGGATTTATAAAAATGGTTTTCTTGTTCATATTTGTATCTATTATGTCAATGTTTCTCTTTTTCATTTTTTTCTTGGAAGTGCTTTCAGAAACACATTGCAAGGGGTTTCATTGCATACAGCCTAATCCCTTTGGATTGGGTGCCAGGTTCGAGGGATAATTATTCCGCCGTAGTCACCTAGGAATTCACTTGGCCTTAACCCTTTTAAGTCTTAAAGCATTCTGTTTTGGTGTGGCATACATCAGGGAGGATGGAACAAGGGTGGACAGATTGATTGGTTGTCAACCTCGTCATTTAAAAAAAAATGAAAGGGTTATAATTAGTATTATAAAGTTGTTGTGGATGCATTGTACAACGTAGTAATAAAAAAAATGGGGCTTATTGACAACCATTCTTTCAAAAAGAATCCCAGATGCAAAATTGTTCTCTATAACATGAGTTGTTCTAATATCCAGAAGAGTATAGCATAAAGTCATACTAGTGTAGACCTTGAGAAACTGTCCTAAAATCAAAATTAATTTGCAACATGTATATAAACCCTGGATTAAAAAAATAAATTCCCATTATGGGATTTGCACTTTATTTCTACTAGCAAATAAAGCTCTTTGTCGAGTTGATCCATTTGCAGATCACCTTGGGATCGTTGAAACTTTTCCTCATCGTTTGGAATGACTGAAGTAGACCTGATTGATAATTTTGGTTGAGAAACTATAGATGAGCTCTTAGCTAATCCAAGGAGCAATTGATAAAGCATTCACATTCAATTTCTAACTTCTCAATTTGTTTTTTTTGATGAGTCACTATCTCCAGAACCTATGCGATTCTGCATACTTAGTTTTCTATGCTTCTTCCATACTAGAAATTCTAGTGTTCAAATTGGAGATGGCTACTTGGTTATTACCTTGTGGCTCTTGTTTATGGAGTGTCCAATTTTATTGTTCATATATATACATGTACCTAATAAAAATACCACATGTAAAAGGTTACTTTTTGTATTGAGCTAAGAAGCACTAATATAAAAAAATAACTTTGAATAAAAGTTTATAAAAAAATTTCTTATTAACTCTGTCTATAAACTTAAAACATCTTAGCAGTAAAACTACACTAAAAAGAATAGTCCTTGAAGTATCTACAAACAACAGTGGTACAAAACTGTAACAAAAGAGTAATGGTTCTTTGAAAAACACATCTACATGTTTGTATCAAGGTACAAAAATATCAACCTTCTAGCAAATATATTTGGAATTGATAAACCTAGACAACTATTACTATTAAACCATCAATATTTCATTTATAATTTAAGTTGAATGCTTAAGGAGATAAGAGAGTCCATAAAATATTCTTGGGAATAAATATGTCTCCTATATTAATCCTCTCCACAAATAATGCTTCCAAGCATAGTCTAGCATGGCTTTTTCTCTAGTTTTCCCAAGCCATTATTGTTCTCTCAAAACCTATCCATAAGAAATAAAATGACAATAAAATATATCTTCGTAAGAAATAAAAATTGGAATTTGGAAAATTTCATGTCCTCAACATGTGAAACATTTCATTGCCAAGAAGGCCAAAAAAGGATAGCAAAGAAACATAAAACATCATATCGAGTGCTTATGCATGGATGGAAATTATATGTACAACAAGAAAGCGATCTATATGCTCAAACTATTCTACAATGAACTTTCCCTTCCCCTCCATTGAGAACAATTGTTTCGTTGCTCTAGTGCAAGTTCTATTTGTGTTTACGTCTACACACTACTTATATATAGCTATTGTAAAATGGCTCTTAAGGTCTTCAATTCTTGACAATTCCACATGAATCATGGACATTCACATCACGTTTTAATGTTGAAATTCACTATTTTAAAGAATTAATGTTCATCTCGGTCCTTCCATGACTATTTTCTAGACAACTATTCCTTCTATACAACTCTCTCCTTCCACTTGTTCACATCTTATTTTTCTTCCTCTTTTTCTTTTTCTTTCGATTTCTTTTATTCCTCTTCTTTTCCATTCGGAGTTCCTTTGCACCTTTTGCAAAATATTGAGATTTCTTTGCGGCGACAGAAATCAGAAATCAGAGTAATTTTGCACATTTTGCAGTGATTTTACACCACACGACCACTGGGGCACTTACACTACTCTAATTGAATACCCATAATAAAAGAAGAATAACACATGGGAAATGTAAATGAGATGGGAAAACAACAATCCATATATACCTTATTTGGCTTTAGCAGCAATCCATGCTTGGAGCATATGGACTCAACACTAACATGTTGTTGTTGTGCAATCCATGCTTGAAGCATATGGACTCAACATTATTACATGTTTTTGTTGTACAATAGTCATTCCAAGAAAGGGAGACATAATGAGTAGTGGTTGGCTGATAAAAAGAATACAAACATTGTGATTTCATTCTCTATGCTCAACACAAACATATTTGTTGATGCATTTATTCATTCATTGTACGGTTGATTCCGCTTACTCCAACTACCTTGGTTGTGACAAGCAGTTGTAATTGGCTCCTAAAATTGTGGGGAAAACTGGTAATTTATGCAACTCTAAATTTCAATGGCTGGGAGACAATGTTATCGAGTTCAATGGTGCCTTTGATGCAACACTTCAGAATTTTATGTGAGTAATAATGTGCAAAAGTTGCAATTGGAGATAGTTTCATCCCTTGCAAAACTGAAACATGGACTCTATGTATTTGGTGAAGGCCTTTAGAATCAATATATGTTGCGGGATTCCTATCGTGGTGGTAAATCTATAATGTTTAATATACCAAAGGAGCGGGTAAAAATTGAAAAATTAAAATTAAACTTCGATTGATCAAGGGTTGGATTAGCCCTTATCCTTGTGTGAAATGAGTAGTGATCTATATTGAGTATGCTTATGGTAATGAAGCCTCTATTGTTTTGCAGCTCATATTGTTTGTGTGCTTATAATTACTCTTTTGAAGTCAAATGTTTTATTACGAATTGGATTTATGTTGGGGTGTTTGTGTAATAATACCATCTTCATGGGGTAGGTCTACGTTTGAAGGCAGTTTTGGGGAGAACATGGTTCGACTAGCCCTTTTGAATAGTTTCAGGGAATAATTTTTTTTTGAAAAGGATCGTAGGTCTGTGCAATCTAACTCTAGTAAAGAAGGTTTCGACAGTAGGTCTGGGAATTCTTATGCCTTGTTCCAACATTTAAGTGAAGTTCTGGGAACTATACAAGCCACCTGCAAGCTATCAACAATCAGGAAAAGGATTTTTGGGTATGTATTACAATGCTTTGATAAATAAATTTCAAGTTATGAGACAATTATTCAATCCTGGGCCTGGTGTCCCCTTATAAATTGTATCAACATCAAGTTCAGACAACTGAAAAATGGGAACATAGTCTATTTGTACATAGTAATCAAATGGGATCCACAGAAAGAATAAGGTGCACCAAGGGCATTTTGGTTTCTATATATTTGATGTATTAAAAGGAAGGTTACTCCTCTTCCACTAAAATATCCTAGTTCCCATGTTATAGTGGATTGGAAAACCTTTTGCTCTATCATTACATCCGATATTTACATATCATTGTTTATCCTCAAAGGTACATTTCATTTCCAGAAGTCAAGGGGCTATGGTTATATGCCATCTCCATAAAGTTTATTTCCATAAATGACCGGGTCTTCATGTTTCTATGCATTTTTTAAAAGTTTGGATGAGGTAGCCATAGTCCTCATTTCTCATGCCATACTTCGGTATGGGCTATCAATTCATAAAGGATCTTGATTAAGGAGTGTCCAACTTTTGTGAGTGCCTCAAGTATAATCTGATCCCAAATATGGGTATGTATGAAGAAGCATATTAAGCATTTTCATATTGATAAAAGAAGGATGTGACTCAACATAACTAAGAATGTCTAAGACTCCCAACTAATTAAAATGCCTGTTAGACTTTGATATGTATGAGCGTATTGGTAAACAATCCAAATTTAAATATTAAATTCCTCTCCTGTAACATCAAGGATCTGCCAAGTAGTGATCACATCTCCATAAAAAAGCATTCAATCGAGCTTAGCGAGGATGGGAGAGACTCTAATTTTACTTGGGTGTTTTCACGTCCAACATATGTGTTGACTCAGACCCAGTCGACAGGGGTTCCCATCACTGTCGACACCAACCCACCGCGGTCTCCCTGAGCACCGGCCTAGACAGGTTTTACCCTGTCCAACAACACCTACAGAGCAGATGAGGTCTCACCCGAGGTGATCAAGGGAGAGTGGACGGAACCATGTTTCCGCCAAATGAAGGAGGATGTTGCGGCATCAACTACTTAATCTTATTGCAACATTCAACAATAAATCTATGCATTCACTTCGACATTATTGTACTCATAGCATCATTTAATAGAAACATTCATTATTGCGGCAGATTATAATAGTAAAGAGACTATTGCATCAAAGAAACATTGCATTACCATCAAAAGACAGAAGACACACCAGGATTGCACAGAACAGTTTCATCACATCATATTATTGCTGCAAAAACCCAATACAATGCCTCTACAGATCACAGACTTCAACAATATCTCTGGATCTCAAAACATACGCACAAAACGCATATCAAAGCTCTCCGCTTGATCTATATCATGACCTACAACTTTCTGTCTATATATACGCTTCTGCCTTTACAATGTTTGTCCACTTACTAACAACTTCCTAACTGACTCCTGGACAAATGACCCAAAATCTAACTGACACGGTCCAAATGACCAAAAACCCGCATTCTGTTGTACAAACGACTCAAAATTACATCTCATATGGTCCAATGACCCAAAAACCCGCCTATTGCGCTAAAAACGACTCAAAAAGTACATAAACTAATAGAGCCTTCTTCCTTCCGCGTCCTCGTCTGACGTGTCGCAGCATCGACGATGCTGCGATTCTTCCTTACCAAACCGCCTGCCAACAGGCCCCCAACACAATCTTGTGGCTCACCCTCGAGCCACATCAACTGGACATGGTGTACTCTGTGGTTGTCACTTTGAAGTCCTCGTACTGTTGCACAATTGTCATCACCATTTCCTTGACTTCCGTAGCCACCACCTGATTGTCGACCACATCTTCTGCAGACGGATGTGCAGTGAGCTTTGCCGTCACCCGTTGACAACCCTTATGTATTTCCTGAAGCGCTTCTCCTGCCTTGGTCATGAACTATCCCCTGACATCCTGACACTACTCCAACTGCGCAGCATGCTTCTTATGTCGCTCATCAACCTTCGTAACCTGTTGCTGCAATTATTTTAAGTCCCGAGACTTGATGACCTATTCCATTGGTGGAATTGTGCGCATGGCTGACTTGAGTGTCGCCAACTATCCCTCTGCGTCCTGTCGATACTTGATCAACTGGTCAACCTGCTCGTCTTGGACAATTTGGCTCCAAAACTGTACGATATCGGCTGTGAGCTTCGTCGCGGCTTTTTCTAGCTCTTCCATCTGAGTTGCGACCTCCTCAATTGCCCTTTTTCTGTCGTCGACTTCAACTTGAGGCGTACCAGGATTCACCTGAGCCTTCAACCCTTGATTCTCCTACCGCAACTGGACAATGGCATCCCCTAGTTGTTGCACCCGTTGGAGCACATCCACCTCTTTAGTGGGCTCCGACACATGCTGATAAGCTTCCGTGATGAGCTGGTCGACCTGTACACTATCATCCCACATACGGGCCTTCTCCGCAATAAGGAAATCGTGTTCCCTTTGTAATCATTCGATTTCGCGCGCCATCTCAGCCCGTTCTCTCCTAATGTGTTCTTCGAGTTCATCCACAGCCTGTCATGCTGAAGCAGCCCTGTCGTTCAATTCTTCAATGGTGCGCTTCGCATCGGCCTCACTCGCTTGCAATTGTATGCACATGCCACTAATCTCCCGCCGTTAGTCTGTCGTTTCCCGGCTGGTAGCTTCCTGCATAGTGGTCAAACCTTCCGCTGGCAATGTGTTCACATTAATGGTCACCATATTTAACTGCTGCATCAAAGCGTTCACAACCTCATCTTCAGTCACAATCGTAATCGGAGGAATCTCCACATTCCTCACCCACAGCTTGGTGCTGATTGTGCTAACTTGTGGTGCCACTACATCGTCTGATTCCCGTCATGAAACCATGTCATACATAGATTCCACACAAGTAGTGAGCACGTGGAATCCTTCATTTGTCACCCTTATCATCTTCTGAGCTGCTGCGGTGGATGCATCAGCGATTGCTTGTATAAGTTGACCCAACTGTGCTTCCGCGGCCAAAGGTAGCCCACTAATTGTCATCGGGTTCTGGTGCCCTTTTCTTCTGTGCTCTTCCAAGGTACGGTCACTGTCGTCATCCGTCGGTGTTTTGATGGACTCTTGATCAGAATCATGATGACTAGGTGGATCCTGTGCCGATATATGATCATCTGGACCCTTCGCCAGCCCGTCAGCCTCAATCTCGGCCAACGTCACAAGTTCACACCATTCCGCTAGCTAGTCGTTCACGATAACCTCCAATGCTTCAGCCATTACCTTGTAAGGGGTTAGCAACCATTGCTAACCGGGGTCATGCCTTGCCTGCACATAAATAACATGCATCCGAACCGCAAACTCCATGATTGGCTTAAATCTTGCTGCAGTTTCTTCGGATATCCGTGGTACCTTCATTGCGGCATTGCAAAGCATCTCCCACTAGAGCCATAATATCAATTGGAAATCCCGGAGTCGCTTAGGATCCCGTACATACCATAAGTTCTGATAGCGCGCACCCCACCGCCAACTTCCATGCCCTGGTACACATCGGGCTCCTTCCAAGCCACAAATGCAATCAAGAGTAGCAGCCAGCTATATGAAAATGAGCCCTTACCAGCCTGAACGGTCGTAGCATCCACTGCTAATTGATTCAAGAGAAACAAGGACCAGTTCATTTGGATGCCCTCTGCACATTGTATTGCACATGCGACAATCCCTGAGTTGCACTGGCTAGGACGACCACCTCTGATCATCTTGCAGGATAAAATATTGGTTCCGGTGAGTACCGCCTGATCATTAATACTACTTGTGCGATATCCATGACCATCTGTTACCAAGCCATACTTCTTTACGAGCTGTCCCACCTGCTTTTTGTCATTCGCCTTCCCTTGGAAGAACTGCGATGGGTCGACCCCATCTTTAGGCAATCCGGTAATGTGCGAAATTAAATCAACAGTGACTGAAATTTCGCTGTCCAGCCACAATGTACCACCATGGATGCATGCAAGAAGCTGCTTCATGCACGCATTAACTTCCACCAGTCACCCAAAATGCGGCATGTTAATAAGCCCTAACAAGTCGGCCTGCTTCAATCCTCGTGCCCAGTCCTATACAATCGGTGTCGTGGTAAGGCGTGACCCAGGCACATATGGGGCCGATGTAATATCAGGGTGGGCCACCATATCATGATCATCATAGCGTAGGCGCATCAACGTTGGCCCAATATCAACAGAGCACTCCATTCCGGCAGGGAGTGCAGGCATCTTCACACCATACCTCTACTTCGGGTTTAGCTTGCGTGGGGTTGTATCCAGCTGATTGGGAGGGATATACCCAGGGATGTCAACAGCCGATAGTCCCTCCCATAGGGAAGATTCGTCAACACGGCGACTAGACTGCCCGACCTGCACCTGAGTTTGTTCGACCACCCCTGTAGATGATCTCAGTTGCCTCTTGCTCTGCGGGGACTCAAAATGATGACCCCCTCAATGCTTCTTGACGTTGACTAATGCTCCCACCAGCATGTTTGCGACTTCTGCCTCAAGATTGATGTCTCCCGCAGATGCAACTTCTTCCTCAACTACAATCCCGGTGAGAGGAGACTCAACCTTGCTGCTAATCTCAATCGTTTCTATCTCTCATGGAATACCTCACCCAGTTCTCACGATTGATAGCTTCTTCGTCCTAACAACACTCTGCAAGTGCAACTGAACCTTGCCCAATGCACAACTATAGTCACCAAGCTAGAACAATACTTATTAGCTCTACACAGGCACTTAACAACTAAAATCTCGGTGCCTTCCGACCAACTGCTATCCATTTTTATAGCCTTCATTCGAATCCACCGTAATAATCATGAAACCCTGCATTAATTCAACCAAAATCCTGTATTAATGATGCAAATCCGTCGTTGATCTTGTCAGCCGATCGACTGGATCCGCCATTAATGCCCATCATTTGAACAAGCGCCGGTAATTAACTGTTTTAACTTTTGGCATTTATTGCTGATTTGACCCAGTCGCGACCCTACCACTTGTTGCAGACCACTCCTATCTTGCAGTAGAAGCCTCCCTGCTTCCGCATTCCATCCCTGTTGGTGCTCCATCCTGCCACCAATCAATCTACATGTTTTTTTTTTTTCCCCGATGCGACTCAGGCATCGCGCTGTTCCAATCCTGACCGATAGGGATTCAACCTGCTGCCAATAATCAAATTGGGGAGCATCGCTCCATCCAACTACTGTAACTGTACCATTCCTCCTGAAGTAATGCTACTAATGCGATACGGACCAAGCCAATGCATCTGCAATTTTCCTAGATGTTTCATAAACTTGCTGTTATACAACAACACCAAATCACCCTATTGAAACTGTTTGTTCTTGATGTGGCGATCATGCCAAGCCTTCTAGCGATCTTTCTCCACACCCTGATGGAAACCGATGATAAAGCGATCTTCCTCCAACTGTATTAACTGTGCAAGACATTCCTCTAATGCTGCCGCAACATCCATACCGGTTGCTGCTGCTATGTGCAAACTTGGAATGATATACTCCGTAGGAATAACCGCTTCTTTCCCATACACTAGCTTGAATGGTGTCTGCCCTGTCAGCCTTTTACATGTGGTGCGATAGGCCCACAATACCGCTGGGATTTTTAGATCCCAGTCATCGCGGTTCACATTGCACACCTTTTTCAGTGCATGCTCCAATATCTTATTGAAAGCCTTCATCGTGCCATTTGCCTATGGATGATAGGGTGTACTTTTTTTATGCTGTATCTGCAACTCCTCCGTCAATGCGTTGATGGTGTGATTGAGAAAGTGGCTTCCTTGATCGCTCAACAATATCTTGGGGCAGCCAAAGTGAGTGACAATGTGGTCAAAGAGAAATCCCGCGGCTGTGGTTGCGGAAGAATCAATGACTAGTGCAGCTTTTTCCCATCGTATCAAGTAATCTGTCGCCGTGATGATATACCTAGCACCAGTGCGCTTACCCAGTGGTTTGATAGGTTCCACAAAGTCGACTGCCCATTTGTTGAATGGATGCAATGTCAACTAAGGCATCAATGGCATCTCATCCCGTCTAGATGGCTTCTCGGTTCTCTGACAAACGTCGCAAGATCGTGCATAATCTGTCACATCACTGTGCAGCATAGGCCACTAGAGCCCCCCTTGAAGCACCTTCCTTACTGTCGCATGACCACCATAGTGCCCTCTAGCCATGCCTGCATGTGCTTCGGAAAGGATCTGCTCTTGCTCATGTGGCAAGACACACCGTCGCAATATCTCATCGGCACCCATCTTGTATAGCGCTCCTGCGATTAGCTGGAAGTCTGCAGCCTTGACTACCAACTGCTTCTTTTGACTAGTGGTGAATTCCTCTGGTGTGGTACCTGTCGCCAGAAACTGAATGATTTCTTCAAAATATCCATCAGCGACTCCAATTTTAAACAATTGCACATCAGGAAACCCATCTTCAATGCTAATTGGCTCCTCTCCTGTTTCAATCTGGGAGAGATGATCCAGGCCATCATTTAACCGCCCTGGTTTCACAATTACTTCAAAATCGAACTCCTGAAACAGAAGTCGCCATCGACAGATATTCCCCCCCAACACAGGCTTATTGACCAGGTATTTTAATGCAGAATGATCTGTGAACATCTTGAAATGGCCTCCCAATAAGTAATGGTGAAACTTCTGCAATGCGTAAACCATTGCCAGACCTTCCCTCTCCGTAGTAGTGTAGTTTATTTCTGCAGATGACAACTTCCGGTTGGAAAAAGCAATGGGGTGATCAAGATCCCCCTCGCCGGGCTAGGCCAATACCACTCCCAGCGCGATCAATGAGGCATCAACATGAACATGGAATTCCTTACTCTAGTCAGTAAATACTAATATCGGCGTCGAAGCCATCTTCGTCTTTAGTGTCTCAAAGCTATCCTGACATTCTCCATAGGGGCAGTAATCGCAGCATAACCCCTGATGAACTTGCGATAATACCCCGTGTGTCCCAGCATCTCCCATAACTGCTTAACAGTAGTCGGCGGTGTCAAAATCAGAATGAGCGCAATCTTTGCTGGGTCGACCAACCATCCTTGCTTACACACAATATGACCCAACAGTATGCCAAACAGTGCACAAAAGATACATTTATTTAAGTTCAACGAGATCTGGTGTTGTCGACATCGCTCCAACATCAACCGCAGATTCGCCAGATGATCGCGGACCAAACCATAGACCGTCCAATTGTCCATGTATACCTGCAAAAAAATCTGAATGAAATCTTTGAATGCAGCAATGACAACCTGCGAAAATATCGCAGGTGCATTCTTCAAGACGAACGGCATCACGGTGTACTAAAAGCATCCCCATTCGTTAACAAAAGTTGTCTTATGGCGATCTTCTTTTGCAATGCGGATCTGATGGTAAACAGAGAACCCGTCTGTGAAAGAGTACATCTCTTGGTCACCCACACCTTCGAGCACTTCGTCAGTAAACGGGGTTAGGAACGGATCATGCAAACATGCATCATTTAGCTTCCTAAGGTCGACGCAAATGCGCACCTCGCCAGTCTTCTTATCCTGTACCACCATAGGACTAATCCATTTCGACTCCTCGACCGGTTCAATGATACCGGCGTCCAACATGCAATCTAATTCTACCTTGACCCTCTCCTTATGTCGCGGATTCAATCGATAGGGTCGAAAGACGCAGAGCTATCACTGGGCCATCCCAGCTCACTGTTGGCAGTCGGATGGATATAATCTTCAGAGATATTGAATGCATGGTCCCATCCACTGGGATCATCATCCTTCACTGGCTCTATGTAATGACGTCCTTCAGCCATATCCAACGGGGCGATAACTCTGAGATCACGATTTTCAAAAGTCATCATCTGTCGCTTGAAGTTGATTATAGCTCCACTATCATTAGCCCATCCAATCGGACCCCAGTAGTGTTGGATAAGAGCTTCCCCCCTCAACTACTTATATTACATCAAAGTCAACATATTTTTTCATTCCCTCAATGTCCACCACCATTCGTGGAACTCTCCCAATCGGTGTCACCTTAGCATGATTAGCTAACCAGAGCTATACAGGAGACCAACTCAATGGGGGACTCCCCATCTTCTTCCAAGCCTGCTTGGTCAAGATGTTGACATCCGAACCAAGATCCAGAATAACTGAATCAACATCGTAGTCGCCAATTTGAATATTCATCCGCATCTCCTTACCTGTCTTCCATCGTTGTAAGGAATTAACCATGAGCTCTTGTCGATCCTGGGTCGATCGTCACAACAAAGCTTCAATCGCAACAAGAGTATCGGGATCTCTTTCCATGGATAAACAATGTTCCAAAAAGGTTTGAAGTGTGTTGGACCATCGCGACGGGCCAGCCTCCGAAGTAGTATCAAAAGTAGAGGGCAAGTCGTACACAACAGCTTTATCTCAGTCGTTTTCTAGTGCACAACGTGCTTGAAGAAATGCCTCCCACTCTACATTAATGTCAAATGATACCTTCTTTTGTCCGGCTAACCGGATCAATGAGCTGTCCTCTCTAGTTGTCTTTCCTTAGCGAGTGACCACATCAACGGAAGCATCTTGCGGTCTTGGCTTTGCAAAAATTGTCACGATATTCGCATCCTGGGTTTGGTTCAATGGTGGATTCCCGGGTGGGTTCACATTCTGATTTTGATTTGGCCACATATTCTGGTTCTGCACTAGTTGTTGTGCTTGGTTCTGGGAAGGTTGCTATGCCTGGGGTTGGTTCTGCAACTGGGGAGTATTCCCTGCTTGCCATCGCGCAATCAACTGCGGACAATTCTCAACCATGTGATCATTGACAAAACGAAACGTACACTGGTTCTGCAGCAGTGGACAGTCTCGCTAGTAGTGTCCCCATACCACACAATGATAGCATTGAACAGGTCCGCGACCACCTCGTCCTCCTCCACGACCAAATCCTCTACCACGTCCTCCCCGGTATCCTCCCTGGAATCCTCCCTCCTGCTGGTGTCGTGGTTGGTTGAACTGTTGCTGCATTAGTGTCGATTTCATTCCTTGCCCTTGCTGTGCATACTGCGGTTGCTGTATGTACTATGGCTACTGTGGAGACATTGGCATCGGTGCACATTGCGGCATGAACTGCGGCGATTGCTACTGCTGCGGTACAAACTGCATCTGTAGTTGAGGTAGAGGTTGGGCTACCTGCGGCGGCTGTTGCGACTGTTGTACAGCTCGTTGGTCGTCCTTTACATAGAACGCATCATACATTCTCTCTTGTAGCAATCCATATGCACAGCAATCCTTGTCATCATGACCCACCGATTTGCAAAATGTACAATAAAGATTCCTTGGGGTTGTGACCATTTTCTGCATGTATGGGAAATTGTCATGGTTGTGCCTGTACACATGGCATACGCGACACCACGACATGCTACCACCATTCAACGGATTTGGTGCTTGCGAAACTAGATAATTGTGGAATTCTGGTCAATTATCCTTAGTATGTCCTTCCCCCTGACATCGCGTACACCAAGCGTCTTCACGTTGCTCCTTGCCTTTCTTCAGATCCTGTAACTGGATGGTCAGGTTAGCCAATTGTGTCTGGATCTGCGACATCCTAGCTGCATTGTCCCCAATAGGCTATGCCTCCAGTCACATCGCGATCTCCAAAGCTTCACTTGGTGTGGTAATGTTCTGCTACATCAGTGGTAGTCGAATATGTGGTAGCAGTGCTGCGATGAACCACTCTTTATGTTGGACGACGCTCATATCGAAACTAACCCTTGCCATCAGCGGCTTGAATTGCTGGTCGAAATCCCACACCGTCTCATTGGGATACTGCTTAATTTCTTTCAATTCCATAATATATTGAGCCTCAGACTTGGTCTTTCTGAATTCTGCAATCAGCCCATCCCAGATCTCATCTAGTGACTTCTCTGGGGCTCCTGTAGGGACTAGAACAAAATTCATAAACCAATCTAATGCACGGCCTCGCATGGTTGTCGCTAACTGTCCTTTCTTAGAGGCATCATCAGTGATCTGTTTTACGGTCCAGACCGCTTCACATAAAAACCAATAATGTTCTGGGTTGTCTGTCCCACTCCCATGGAACAACGATAACTTAGCATCATTGCTTGCCATTCTGGGCTTCCTTCCTCCTTTCGTTGTACTACTACCGATTAACTTCTGCGGTATTGACGAACTTGGCGGTGTTGAAGTGGTATTTCTTGCTATCTAAGAGATAGTGAGTGGAGGTGTGGGTACGTTGGTGCTGGGGTTTGGTCCTGCCTCTATCCTGGGTGTAGCCTGGTTGTCCTTGTCAGGACTGTGAGGTCACTTCATCCCGTGTGGTCTTCCTTCATGGCCTTGCGGTTCGACCGCAGTAGGACATTCTCCCGTCCTCTGCCTCTTTTCCTGTCGGAACCTCGCTCCTCCCCTCGTAAGACCACTTTCTTCCTCGGCTTCACTCACAGTCTCATCATGACCTGCACCCATCTAGCCCTTATCATTCCATGTACCACCCCCCAACTATCGCAGTACCCACGACCCCCGCCCACCACGCTGTCTACTGATCAAGATGCATCTTCAATATACCCTTTTTGCAAATAAGCATCTTAATCGACAATTGAAGCGACAACAGAAACTTGCCCTAGGGTTTGCGAAAAAAATATCTTTCGGCTTCACTATAGGATTTATGAGTATCAACTGCGAACTCTGTGATATAGCCCTCTAGGATGCTATCGAACCACACTTCAATATCCCGCGACGCTTTATTATCAACTTCCTGCAGTTCCTGAATCAACTCAGGGGTCCAGGTCATCGGTTCGCCACCTTGGAAGTTCCTCTTCTGAAAGGTCAACTTTGCCAACCATTCGAACAATAGGACCGGGAACTCACAGAAGAACCATTCATGTGGACCGTCGTGAATATATCTATCTACCCACTAACCTACTGTTAGTCGAGTGTTCCGGCTTTCTTTTTCAGCGAATTCTTGCAACTTCTGATCAAACCATTCCTGGATCTCCGGTTTTGTCGAGTGCCACAACATATCCTCCTTTCACTACGCACACGGTACCGGCAACGGAACCATTTGTTGACTCAGACCCAGTCGACAGGGGTTACCATCACTGTCGACACTAACCCACCGCGGTCTCCCTGAGCACTAGCCCAGACAGGTTTTACCCTGCCCAACAACACCTGCAGAGTAGATAAGTTCTCACTCGAGGCGATCAAGGGAGAGTGGACGGAACCATGTTTCCACTGAATGAAGGAGGATGTTGCGGCATCAACTACTTAATCTTATTGCAACATTCAACAATAAATATATGCATTCACTTCGACATTATTGTACTCATAGCATCATTTAATAGAAACATTCATTATTGTGGCAGATTATAGCAGTAAAGCGACTATTGCATCAAAGAAACATTGCATTACCATCAAAAGACATAAGACACACTAGGATTGCACAAAACAGTTTCATCACATCATATTATTGCTGCAAAAACCCAATACAATGCCTCTGCAGATCACAAACTTTAGCAATATCTCTGGATCTCAGAACATATGCACAAAACGCATATCAAAGCTCTCCGCCTAATCTATTTCACGACCTACAACTTTCTGTCTATACATAGGCTTCCTCCTTTACAATGTTTGTCCACTTACTAACAACTTCCTAACTCACTCCTGGGACCCAAAATCTAACTGACACAGTCCAAATGACCCAAAAACCCACATTCTGCGGTACAAACGACTCAAAATTACATCTCATATGGTCCAATGACCCAAAAACCCCGCCTTTTGCGGTACAAACGACTCAAAAAGTACATACACTAATAGAGCCTTCTTCCTTCTGCGTCCTTGTCTGACGTGTCACAGCATCGACGATGCTGCGATTCTTCCTTACCAAACCGCCTGCCAACAATATGCGGGTTCCGTTGTCCCACTTGGCACCTTAACCGATCGAGCTTAGCAAAGATGGGAGAGACATTTATTTTACTTGGGTGTTTCCACGTCCAACATATTGCACAACCCATTGTCCCACTTGGCACCTTAATCGATTTCGTGGAGCTGTTCAGAAAGCTATGTGTGGTGGAATATTGTTTGAGTGCTAGCTGGCCATTAGATAAATCCATACAAATCTATGCCGTTGAAAAGTTAGGAAAGCGGTGGTACTTAACACAATATTTCATCTCCTCTACTTGTTAGCCTTTTTGTCTAGAAGATATGACTTTGCGAATTGTCTAGAAGATATAAGTTCTATGAATAGGACCTAAAAAAAATTTGATTGCAATTTTTGTGTTTGTTACTAGGATAGGTCTTTATCCTTGTTTCCTTAGTATGGAAAGAAATATAATGTCCTAAATTGTTGTTGGCATATTTTATTTCATCTAACTTTCTAGATCTTCATTTTAATGAATTTTAAAAAATATATAAATTTTTTAGAATCTCTTTTATTTTTTTTAAGTGTTAGGATTAAGATACAAATGGAACCATCATATTATGGAATCAATTGTTATCCATGGTCTCATCTAAAGCTAAACTACCTTTCCCCTAAAATGAAAATAAAAGTTACAAAGGTGCTATGTTAAATAGTGCATTTCATTTCCTCTACTTGTACAGTGGGACTTTTTTTTTTGAATCCTGGTATTACTATAGCTTAGCTTCTTTATTCGTTAACTTGAAGTTGCTAAGAGGGAATATCTTATTGAAGTAAAAATGAATTCTAAATATTTTAATTTAGAAAAGAATGTGGTTCTAACAATTTTAGAGGAATTGTTAAGGAGAAATATCATAAAAATTGTTAAGAAGAAATGTCATAAATTACTCATATATTTTTTAGAATGTAAACAATGATTGTTTTTTGTTTTTGTGGGCATGTTCCTGGTACCGTTGGCCAATGTGGCTATTCTTGGCACCCAATAAATACGAAATCTAAGCGTCATTCATAAGAAATCGTCCCAATTTTTCAAAGCCCATTGGATACACACTAGTAAATATTGGATGCCAAAGCCAATGTGGCTATTCTTGACACCATTGATGATGGAGCAATAAATACAAAAGCGAAGAGTCATCCATGAAAAATCGTTTCAATTTTTCAAAGCCCATTGGATACACACTATTAAATATTGGATGTCAAGTGATCCACTAATTAAAGTTTACTTTGTTGAAAGATTTAGAGTTTCCCAAATTGTTTTTCTTTCCTTATACTCTTTTCCATAGTAGCATAATTCGAGTACGAATACGGATACAAATACGATTTGATACAAAAAAATACATATTGAAAAAATCTAGTACGAATAAAATACGGAGGTAGCTTGCCTATATATAATTATTTTAATCAAATATTCACAAATATGCCATAAATAAACATAGACATTTATATAATATATATTTATAAAACAAAAATATAAAATTTCAACGAGGGATATGGAAGTGTGAGATAAACATTTATATAATAAAATTTAACATATATTTAAAAAATATAAATATAAAATCTCAACAATGTGGATATGGAAGTGTGAGAGACCACAATTAGTTATTAATAATTATATTGACAAGAACATATGAAATTGAATAGTATTTCTATTTTATAATGTTTAAATAATTAAAGTTTTTTTTTAAATTGGTTTTCAAAATTTAATTATTCATTAGTAAGAACCCGTATTCATATTATACATACACCGAAATATTTGATGAATTGCAATTTGTTTCAAATTTCCATACACGAAGTACCAATAGGCTCGAATGATGCTATTATACTCTTTTCCACTCCAAGTACCTTTTACCTCTCATAAGACAATTGCTAATAATATATCAACAGACATCATGTTTTTGTAAAAGCTGCCAACAAGAAACCTTGGATGGCTCAAAATAAAAAGAAAAAGGATAGAATAAAAATCACTATGAGAGTTATTTTTGGGAACTTGAAAAAGCCTATATAAATGTCACCTCTCACTGAGTCAACCTTGTGAATTTACAATTAATTAATTGAATTTATCACAATTTTACGGTATCCCAGGCTTAACGCATACACATTAATTGAAAAAATGTTTCCAAGCCTCGGGATTAACAAAATAGAGAAGACTACTAAAATTATTTGATGTGATATAGATACATCTCCACGTCGATTCCGTGAATTCAACATCAAGTTTTGCAGGTTTGTATCATATTCAAGCTATTAAAGTTTGAGATTAAAGTTTTGTAATGGAGAACGATGTTGATTTCCAAATAATAAACGCCAAGGGACATGTTTCGAATATCGATCACATGCTTGACGACAAACGATAGTGATTTTTGAATGGACCAATTTTATTGGCAATGCTGGTACATTGAATTCTGCCGAATCTGTCAAGATCGTTTCTTAAAACATTTGATATATATTGCGTATTTTAAATTTTGATGTAGTCTCAAAGCTAAAACGGAAAATTTTGTTGTACTCTAAAAGAAATTTTTGATTTTTTCAATATAATTTTGAATATTTAAATAAATTTTTAAAAAAATTTATAATTTTTAAACTTTGAAATTTTGGATGTTAAAATATTTTTTATGGTGTTGAATCAATTTCTATCATTAAAACATAGTTAAATTCAAATTTTATTAAATAAAAAATATTAGATTCCAATAAAAAACCTTTACACTAACCAAATTATCAGATTTGATAATAGAATCTTATAATGGTTCAAAACAGGTAGAGGGTAGGGTTGCTCATTGGCCAATTGTGACAAGGCTCTAAAAGTAGACGACCCTTGAGATAAAGGCTCTCCCCTTGAATAAAAGGTCTCTATCTGGAGACACCTCAACCCCTACTGAGTCACAAACTATTATGGCTGCGAATTGAGTTATCATTGACTCCACTTCTTCGAACTAAAACTCATCAACTTTATTAAATGAAATCTCTTTCTGGTCCGTTTTTCGTTATCTATACAATTGAGTGTTTTCACGTTATCTATACAATTGAGTTTTTTCATCCGAGGATTAAGATTCTGTGGAAAGTCAATGAATAGCCATAAGCAAAATTCTTGATTATTGTTTTAAATAATCATGGGAGAGAGATGCATGATAAATGTATCAAACGAAAGAATAAATTGGAGTCGGTCGGTCAATTTGTAATAAAATTCAAATTTTTATAAGTTTATTTGTTCGAATGATATCTTGTTTTTAGTTGATAAATGTATCAAACGAAAGAATAAATTGGAGTCGGTCGGTCAATTTGTAATAAAATTCAAATTTTTATAAGTTTATTTGTTCGAATGATATCTTGTTTTTAGTTTTTAAACAAGATTTCACTCAACCAACACAAAAATTGTAACTCGAAACAAAACTAGTGCAGCTTTTTAAACAGAATTTGTACCCAAATTATTCTCATCATAACAGTCTGAACACCCATCAAACTCACAGAGCCTATCCCATTTCATGATGAGATATACTTAAAAATATTCCTCGGATTTGGGGCGAAAATACGCCGATACACCGACCTAAATTCCGGCATGGGTGCCGGATTCCTCAGCCAGTCCTCCTCCTTATTCGGCCTTTGTTATTCCAGTAATCAATTCCGGATGAATTTTCTCCATAACATGCGCCCTAATATACATAACGCTATACAGTGTACCCGCGTTTGCAACACCGCGTTGCTCTATATATAGGTCAATAGATAAGAGGACTAGCCCTGGGGCCTGAACTATTCTGACACGAAACAAAGATTTTGACTCCATTTTTTCACGGAGTCGAAGCCATGGGCACTTTGATAAATACACAATGTGTATCTCTGTTTTGTCTTTTCCTGCTAAACATCAATGCCTGCCATGGAATGACATTATCCTTGCAGCCACCCCTCGGCAATAGGTAGTTAATTACCCCTTTTACAGTTTTAGGGTTTTCGATCCTATTGGCAAGTGTATACTCTGCTTTCTGGGCTGCTCATGGTGATTCTGATTTGGGTTTTGAAAATCTGATCCAGTCATTGATTTTCATGTTTTTAATTATGTTGTTTGGTTGCCTTTGTCAATATGACTCATGGGTATTTGTTTATGTTCCATCATTGAATTGAATTCCCAGCCTGAAGATGAAAAGCAGGACATACCAGGGGAAATATGTGTATAAGTGCAATAACAGCACATGGGTACCAGTCTCAGCTATTGCAATGCTGGTTAACATCTCAGATTCCAATATTTTTATTGGCAATTACTCTTTAGTGTATGCTCCTGCCAATCCCAAGTTCGTTGGGATTTGGTATCTCAACAATGATGATGCTGATACTGCCGAATCAGGAACACCCATCAACATTGTGGCAGGTATTTCTCTAAGAACCATAAGAGTAATCTGAAAATCCATGGTTTCAAGTGAATTTTCTAAGACCATCTAGAGCAGCTCAATTTTCAATTCAGCCTGCGTCATTGTTTTACCATTTTTTCTTTTAGTTTTCTTCACATGATTTTGATTTTAATGTAAGTTAGTATAAGTAGGCTCACTGTCTGACTGTAAAATAGACTATGAATGGGTGTACAATTAAGGCACTCATTGTATTAGGTTATTTGTTTGAAATTTCATAGATTAATATGTGACCTGTGACAGCATCTACTGCATCAGCTGTTTCACATGATTTTAATGTAAGTTAGTATATAGACCCACTACCTACTTGTAGAATAGACTACCTGTAGAATAGACTATGAATAGGTGTACAGTTAAGGCATTCATTGTATTAGGTTATTTGTTTGAAACTTCATAGATTAGTATGTGATGTGTTACAGCATCCACTGCATGAGCTGAGCTGTTTCTGTTCAAATTTTCTTTAACACAAAAAAATTCATTGCTGTGCTTTGTAATTGAATTTTTTCTATAAACATGAAATATTACATTTTTCACTTGCTTAAGGTCATCGCCATAGCATGGATCCAGATTACATCTTTGGTGTTCAAAGATAAAATAAAATGTTTCAATTCATTATCACTATATTTCTTCTCTGCTGAAGCCAGTATTTCATTGATTCTAATACTCATCATTCTGTTTGGCTTCAGGAAACGAGATAGCATCAGAGTCTGGTTTAGATTCTGCAAGCATTACACAAGTTTTGGCAGAGGTCACTTTTCATAAAGGTTCTGGTATTGGATCTCAGATTGCGTACATTCAGCGCCTGAACACCAAGGGCGGCCTCTCTCCAATAAACAAAAACAACAACTGCTCAGTAAAGACTATAGTCACAGTTCCCTTTGAAGCAGAATTCTGGTTTTACAGCCAGGACGTGATACCTCCCTCGGTGCCTGATACCATTGCAGTGGCATCCGATCATATGATGGTAGAAGGCTTCTTTTGCGAAGGCATCATAGGCTACTCTTTTGAAAGCTCTCGATGGAAGAAAAAGAAGATGCATTGTACACTATACAACGTGCCAGGAGGAGATGAGATTGGATCCTTCCACTCGAATGGAAAACCAGATGACCATGGTGGCAATTTCTCCTTGGAGACTGCAAATCCAAATGGTTGGATGATAGTTGGAAAGATTGTTAGCTCTGTCACAGTTGAAAGTGATTCTACTCCATGGTTGCTCTTCAATGTCACCAGCAATAGTGGAAATGTGTAGGTTTTTCTGTTGTTACAGTAAACTATTTTTCTTATCTTATTAATATTGTTAGAGCTGATTCCAGTTGAATTTTTCATGGAGTTTTGAAATTTTAACATGTTTTGGTTATAAGTGAATTGATTCTCAACTGATATTTGCATGTTTTTTAATAATTTCTAAAGTTCCTATAATGATGTTCAAATATATGTAAATGCAGGTCGCTGGTCGGACCGTTCAGTTATTATCAGATGGTGGGAACAAGAGGAGGAATTCCTCCAAAAACTTCAAACGTTACTTCATGGACAGGGGCGTTCAGTGCTCAGTTCTGGATCTACAAATAACTTGTTCTCGTTTCTTGACAAAGTCTCAAAGCCTTCTGCAATTTCTGTCTCCTGCAATTTCTGTCTCGTTGATCGTTTGTGTACAATCTGTAATTACTGATATTTCAAAAACATAAACCCTTCTGCATGAACGCAAGGAAGCCTATATGCAGACCATCATTGCTCTTGTATCATTGGACTTATATATATAGAATGCTGTGAACATTTTTTTTCCACAGAAAAAAAACTACTATTGATATTCTTTTAGAATCAAATAGTACAAAGAGTCTTCCAGATTCAACAGTATTGAGTCTGATAGCTGTAACAACTAGAGATCAGTGATCTAACAAGCATGAAAATAGCATAGTGGCCATTCGGATGGCCCCCATCCGAATATACAGATACATGAATCCCATAATAAATTACAAAATATCAAAAGAACCACCAAAAATTTGACAGTCTCATGACTCAAAAAAAGCAGATCAGTCAAGGAAGTGAAAGTCCCCACAGTCCTGCAAGTCATCCTCAAGCCATTCTTCCCAAATGATTTGTCCTTCAATACCCTCAAGAGCTATCTTTGAAAGTTTGTCAGCTCGAGAATTATGTTCACGATAGATATGCTCAAAGCTGATATTACTCTGTTTGGAGATTTCATAAAGTGTTCTATTTGCCCAATTTCGAAGATTCAAAACATTTAATTTGAAATCTCCCATTGCCCATTTTATGGTAACGCGTGAATCTCCATAAACTTTGATATTTACCAATCCGAATGTATTGGCAACTTTGAGAACGCACCAGAGAGCCATTAGCTCAGCCTTCATGTTGGAACCGGAACCACAATTTAGCTTGACTGTAAAAAAGTGTGTTTCATTAAGGAAAATGACTCCACCAACAGCACAGAGTCCATTTGCTGAAGCACCATCGAAGAATAAGACTGGTTGGTCCACTTTGAAGGCGAAATTACCAATCCTGTCTGCTTTCAAATGTTTCTGATCCATCACACAAGATGGAAGCATATTCATAGCAATTTGACTGCAATGAAAGGTATCCGGAGTCTTGTTTTGAAAAATAGCCTGATTCCTAATGTACCATACTGCCCACGGGATGCATATTGCGACGAAGAAAAACTGTTTTTGGATCCTAAACCAATTCAAAAGGCAGCTATTGAAGTCGCCAACATCCCATCGAGGTGTAATATTAAACTTGAGTGAGATGATATCCCAGACTTTGCAAGTAAAAGAACAATTAACAAAAAGATGATCTCTTGATTCAGCTTCTACCTTGCAAACAGCACAGATACTGGGACCTGTCCAACCGCGCTTGCATAAGTTGTCCCATGTTTTTAGCTTGTTATTCAGAACTAACCAGATGAAGCATTTGAGCTTTTGTGGCATGTTCCAAGCCCAAATTCTTTTGAACCACCAATCCTGAGGGAAAATGTATTTTTCCTGAAGAATTCTGTTATAGGCCGTATGTGCAGTGACTTGTCTAGTAGCCGGATTACCTTTCCAGAGAAGTTTATCAATTTCATTTGATAATCTAATACCTGCAGCATCTAGATTTTTAATATAGTTTTGCCAGATATGTGCTGGAGATCCCGACAGACCTAAATCCAATGCAGTCAACCATTTGCCAGAGTGATGCCTCCCATCGCTATGCTTCCAAATTTTGTTTAAAGTAGAGAATCCCAGGATCTGTAGATAAACAGTGATGTTATCAGGCAGAATATAATCGAAGTCCATGCCAATGATCGGGTCTAATCCCACACGGATGCATGAGCCAGAACCTACATGCCACTGAAGATCATCCTTTATCCAATGAAAAATTTTCATGAATCCCCTCCAGATAGGGGAAAAGTTCCAGCTTCTTTCCTTTGGGTTTCTAATCCAAGTAAATAAATCTGTTTTGATGTATTTGTGGTGTATGATCCGAGACCACAGAGTTTGCCCAAAGATTGCTCTCCATGTGCTCTTCAGTCTGAGAGCTGTATTAAAAGCTTCCAAATCTTTTATACCCCATCCACCATAGCGATATGGTTTAGTAATAGTTTCAGTAGCCACCATATGAAGCTTTGAACCTTCACCGGTTCCCGACCATAAAAAGTTTACAAATAATCTTTTGATATTTTTGATGATAAAACAAGGGACTTCATAAAGGGAAAACCAGTATACCGGAATGATGGACAGAACCGATTTTACCAGGACGAGCTTTCCACCAATTGACAACAATCTATATGACCATTGGGAAATACGATTTTCTATTTTACGTATCAACCAAAGCCAATCTCGGTTTAGATAGTTATTTGGCTTGAGATTGAAGCCAAGGTATTTGAATCCCTGATCAATCTGAACACAATTGTAAGGAAGAATCATCTGCAAGTCATGTATCTGTTCTTCCCTTAGAGAGTTATGATAAAAATTGGATTTTTCAGAACTGACTAACATACCAGAGGCTCTGCAGAAAGTTTGAACAATATCCTTGTAAGCAACCCATTCATCTATTGTGTCTGCTCCTGCCAGCAACACATCATCAGCAAACAAAATATGTGATATAACATAGTCTCTTTTAATCTTGATGCCCTTTATAATGCCTTTTGTTGAGGCATCATTTATCAGCCTACTGAAGCCATCCATGATCAGGATAAAAAGGAGAGGTGACAGAGGACACCCCTGTCTGATACCTCTGGAGCAATTAAAAAACTCAGCAGGACTGCCATTAACTATCACAGAGATATTCATGGAAGCTATACAGGCCATAATCCACTTGATAAAAAGAGTAGGAATTCCAATTCTGATAAGTATTAACCTGAGGAAAACCCAATTAACCCTGTCGTATGCTTTGACCAAATCCATTTTAAGCAACATTGCTTTTTTCTTGTGAATTTTTATACTGTGCAGCAGCTCCTGTGCAATGCCAATTGCATCGTGTATCTGCCTTCCCTCAAGGAAGCCAAATTGTTCTGCTGAGATGAATTTTGAGAGGACCTTCTTCATTCTATCTGCTATAATTTTTGAAATGAGCTTATAAAGCAAATTGCAGAGTGCAATCGGCCGAAATTCTCCAAAGTGAGATGGCTTGTCCTTTTTTGGGATGAGAGTGACAAATGTTGCATTAAGACCCCCTGGGATATGACTATTATCTTTGGAATAATTGACTAAACTCTGCAATTCATGGCCCATGATGTCAAAGAAGTGAAGATAAAGCTCAACCGGCCATCCATCAGGCCCGGGGCTTTTATCTTTTGCAAAGATCTTTAAGGTATGTTCTATTTCTTCAAGAGAGACTTCCGATAATAGGTCATTTGCTTCCTATTCAGAGAAAAATCGTGGAAATAATGAAGCCACTCTAATCTGATCATTAATACAACAGTCACCCGGGTCATAGTATAAATTTCTGAAAAATGCAGTTGCTTCAGCTTTTATACCTTCCAGACTTGATATCTGATTTCCATTTCGATCATTGATTTCCCAAATGTATTTGGAATTACGCCGGGCAGAAGCGAAAGCATGGAAAAATTTGGTATTTTTATCCCCATGGGAGATCCAGATGGCACGGCTCTTAAGCCTCCACTCTTTTTCCTCTTTTAGAAGCATCTCTTCTTTCTTCTGTTCCAACTGTCTCAGAATATTGAAAGCCTCAGATGATAGTGTGTTATTAATGCTGGCAGAGGTGGCAATCATCAAGTTATGTTCTATAGTCTCAAATTCCTGTCTATCATTCTTCTTCTTTTCTTTTATCCAATTAGTAACAGAAAGTTTAAGACCTTTCAATTTGTAATGAAAAGCTAGAACCGGATCTGCACCATCTGATTCATAACTTTTCCAATAAGCTTTAACCATATGACAAAAAGAGACATCTTCGAGCCATGAAGCATTAAACTTGAAAGGCGATGTACCAGAATGTTTGGAGTCATCAAACTGAAGCAATATTGGCCAATGATCAGAGAACTTATATTCATGGACCCAAGATCAAAATTTCTGAAAAATATCCAAAAGATTTGACTTTGCAAGAAATCTGTCAAGTCTCTTATGTACCCCATCACTACCAAATCTGCCATTTGTCCATGTCGGAGACAAAGTGTGGGGTTTGATATCTACTAAATCTGCAGCTCTAAATAACTGAGAAAAGAAGTCAGCTAAATCATCCATCCTGGCAGCTGGACCCCAGATCTCAGAGGCATGGCATGTAAAATTAAGATCCCCTGCAATTATCAAGTCATTATAATTCAGAATACCAGACTCCTGTAATGAAAGCCAGAATCTTTGCCTCTCCCTATAGGGAGCATAACAGTTCAAAATGGAAATAGTATGTTTGTTTCTATTACACCATCCTTTTAATAAGATGCCCCAAGGAGTTGAGAATGGATGTAAAACAAAAAAGGCTGGATTCCAGATCACTGCAAGGCCCCCCGAAAGGCCACAGGAAGGAGTAGCAGTTACTTCCCATGAAGGAAGAATTCTGCTCAGTTTATGAATGGCTGAAAGTTCATCACACATGGTCTCTTGGATCAAAATAATTCCTGGTTCAGCAGCTTTGATAAGTTTGGATAAGGCCTGAACCCTTGTGTCCTTACCCAAACCCCTCACATTGATAGATAACAAAGACATCAAGAACTAGGCAAAATGGGGGTCGTTGCTCTAAGCCCCAAATTTTGCTTCTTTTCCATACTGTCTACCTCATTTAATCTTGCTGATAAAGGAGTATATGTGTCCGAGTTGTTAAACCCTGATTTTTTCTTCTTGCCCCGCCTGATAGTGACATTCTGGAAATCTAAAGAATGAAGAGGTTTTGCAGATGATCCAGTACTCGGGTTTCTAGAAAAAGTAGGCAAGGGAGGGAATTCTATTCCATTTTCAGAAACGAGATAGCCACTTTGTGCCAGGATTTCATTGTCCATCTGATCAACAGGCATAACCGACTCGGAAGTGTTAGGAAGAGTCTCTACAAGATGTGGCCTAATTTCTTCAAAAGAAGATGTGACAGTAATTGAATCCTTCCCAAGAACTCCAGGATTAGGAGACAAATCAGAAACATATGAGTTGAAAGCAACCAAAGTATGATTAGAAGACTTTAATGGGGTATCACTCCTATTCTTAGGATCATCTAACGGATTTGCAGACTCCTCAGTATTATCCCCAGGATGTAAAGGTACAAACCCTAACTGTTTAGGATTAATTGGTGACAAGGGCATGTGAAAATTCGGGGCATTCTTTTCAGAATCTTCATAGCCCATAAAGGGTATAGCCTCGTCCTGAAACAGTTTTCGACCCACCTTTTGTGCAGATAGATTTTTATCAGTACTATTAAGAGGGAGTCCGGTCACCAGGTCGTGACGTAATTGGATATCACCATTTAAAATCCGGCTAGTCAAAACTTTCTCCGAAGATTCAATAAAATTAAGCTCTGCATTTGTTAATTCAGGGGTTTCATGTAGGAACTTACCCGAAATGTCCGCAGGGGAGCAGAGAGTATCCATACGAGGCATGGAAGCAGAAGATTCTGGTGAAATTCGTGAGGACTTTCGAGCCACTGGACAGCAAGCACGAACATGACCTAATTCATGGCAGATAAAGCAGCGAAAGGGGATTTTGAGAAAATCTAGGGTTTGATTCCAAACCCTAGCTCCCCAATTGATTTTTATCTCTGCAGGTAACCCAAGTCTGATGTCTATCTCCACCATCACTTTGACATATCTCCGGTCCATGCCACACAAATTGTGCTTATCAAATCTAACAAAAGAACCCACAGAATTTGCAATCCTTTTGATGAAATCTTCTGTCCACAGTTCGATTGGTAGCCCCGGGATGAGCATCCAAAGGTGCCGAAGGGTAAGGGGTTCATTGATAGGGTTGAAATTCGGGTGCCAGCGCTTGATGAACAGTGAACCCCCCTTGAATTCCCAGAACGAGGCCAGAATCTGTTCAAGATGTTTTGTTACAGAGAAAGTAAAAAGGATCCAACGATTGACCAGCAAATTTATGCGTGGTGCCAAGCCTGTGAGAGGCACCCAAACTTTGTTGACCCATTCCAAGAGTTCAGGTTTAGTTGCCGAAGTGTATTCCAAACGCCCCACAATGGCCCTCTCAGCAAGCATTCGAATCCTATCTAAACTGTAATCTTCATCAATGTCTAAATGGCAAATTTCCCTCCTAGCTCTGTAGGTCTTCAACAATCTTTTGTTTCGAGCTTTAAACCCCCGAAGTTTTGTAGTGGAATTTGGTCGCACAGAGCTATCCCCCAGAGGTTTTGCAGATGAAACTAGACGCACATTGTTATCCCCCAGAATCGAAAGAGGGGACGGTAGGGAATGTATCGAAGACTGACATACCTCTCCCATAATGGGCTTCAGACAGACAGATGCCGGTAGAAAAGCCAGATGCCCGACAGCTGCCACTGATGTGATGGGGAGAAAAAATCTAAACCCCCCCAAAAAATCCACCGAAATTGGAGGAAGCGGCAGGTGTAAAGCCAAAAGTGGCTATGAAACTGGAATGTAGATAAAATAATCAGAAATTACCTAATCAAGCTAAATCAGAAAAAACCGAAAAATTCAGCTAAACTAGAAGATAATAAACCCTCGACGTAGAAGTTTGTTCCCACTTTTTTTATCCTTGGCTGGTACTGGGCTGATTCAAGCGAATCAGCTTGACTCCAAGTCGTCGAGGGCAACAAATCTTCAGTTTAGCCTTCAGAATCGATGATTTCTGCAGTAGCGAAAGGAAACCCTAATGTCCGCCTCCATAGAATGCTGTGAACATTACTGTGTCAATAATAACTAATAACAACGTCACACGGCACGGATTCCATAAATAAATAAACGTAGGCAGGTCTTATAGATGCTTGCTGAGAAGAAGTGGATACCTAAACCGTTAGAGCCCATGACCTCCACAATTACTTTCTGTCAATCTTATTTATAATTTATTTCTTTTTTCACGTGGCATTTTCCTTGAGACATTTTCAGAAGGCAATTTTTACAAGCAATTTTCATAGTATTTTCAAGAGGTTAATTTTACATATTTTCAAGATTTAGCCATTTTGAAGTTTCTTATCATGGTTATAATTTATTTATTTTTTATGATTTTCGGAAAAGGCAATGTTGAAAATTTTAATGGAATATCTTTTATTAATAAAAGGCACAAATTCCTTCTCCCCATTACAGTTATATTTTTTTTTAATTCATTATGAATTAATCTATAAATAATTTTTTACATAAATTTAGGGGAAAAACAATAGAGAAAATGTATGATAATAAATTTGCATTATTTTAAGTGAAGATATAATATTAAAATAATAGGATTGGAAAATAAGTTGGAGAAAATGGAGATTAGAATACAAGAAATAGAAAATTAAAGCTAATAAAAGAAGCAATCAACCCAAGATTAAAGTGTTAGAAGAAAAACTAAATTTAACAATTTAGCCTTAAATAGTTTTGAGAGTAAATTGAGTATAAATTCACCAAAGAGGAAACAAATATTATAGAGTTACATCGTGGTAGTAGCAAAATATGCCTAAACTTCATTATTTTTTGTTTGAAAGAGAAGAGATTAAGAAATGAAGTTCAAAAAGTAAAAGAAGCTAGGAAGGAAGGAAAATGGGCACTAATGAGGAATATAAAATATATTATCATGGATATAGACCAAAAAGATAACAATAAATAGAAATTTGGGACACTCTAAATCCTCTCTTGGAAGTATTGTGAGTTTCCATGGAGCAAAGGTCCCATGTTAAATTGGATCCCGAGTGAAATTTATGATTAGATTGTTTCCTAAAAATTGGAAGCATGAAGAATCTCGGATCCCTAACACAAAAGAATTTGTCTTGTCTTCTATATGGAATAAGAGATCCTACCACAAAAGGATTGAAGGCATAGCTTGTTACATAAAGAAGGCATAGCTTGTGGCATAAAGAATAACATTTTCCTCATATTAGGATTCACAAGAAAGATCATTTCAATTAGTACATGTGGATGGAGATTTCATATATCAATTAAAAAAGATTTATATAGCATTATGTTATTTTTCACCTATTAATTCTACATTTTATAAGAAACACAATCTAGATCAAAATTGTCCTTACAATGGGATTAGAACACGATACTTATAGTCTAAGAAATGAAGGAAATATCCTCTTGCTATGATATTTTCATGCTATACCAACAACCAACCAAGTCATTATCTTAAGTAATTATTCTAACATTAATCATCTATGGCTAGACGAGGACCAATTTTAACTAGCAGATACAAAAGACACTTTGAAGACTCCATGGTTGAGAATTTGTTTGGTATTGAGATTATCAAGCTTTGCACTTCTCAAGATCTAATAATTTTCTACAGTCTTATGAAGTGACCAAAATCCAACCAAATAACTTGTATTGATGTGATTGGTAGTAGTTTCATAGATTATGTGATATCTAATATCCCCTTATACAATGAGACAATAAATTTTAACATCTTAAATAACCACGAGCTTGACTGTAACCATGAACCTTTAACCTTAACTCTAAACTTTATTAGGCACATAAGCCCCATAACATAGAACTCTAATAACCAAAAGCACCTGATCTACGCGTAGCCTAAATGCGCGATGATTTCAATTGTTTTCGACAGTTTTTTTGGGCATGATTTAAACATAATCCAACAGATATTTTCAAGAATTTCTTAAAAATCGAAAAACTAGTGTTTAAAATTCCTAGAATATGGGGTCCCTGGGGATTTTGAGGTGGTTGAATCCATTTATGAGCTAAAAATTGTGATTTGAACATCACAAAATTTGGATTTTGCAAAAAAAAACGTCGGATTCCAACCAAAATTTCTCCTAAATGTCAAAATTGTCGCTTTGTTAGACTTCTTCCTTGATCTATGATAAAAATAAAATTGTTCTATGATAAAAATAAAATTGATATTTTTTTAAGAGATTTATATATGATTAAATAAGTAAAATATTGAATGCCTCTATCATAATTTTACCACAACTCTTTCTAATTCCATAATAATTAGTTTTCTATTGAGGTGTCATGTAAAAAGGAAAATATCTAATGACCTATCATTGGTATGATATAGAGTACATGCATGCTACAAAATCCATTAGTGATGTTTCTAATGAGTTCGTAAAACCTAACAGGATATATAGGTACAAATACCTAATTAAATGGAAAAAAATGTACTATATAAATAGAAATCAAGAGAATCTTTTGCACCTCTCTAAGCTAGACCTCAAGACATTTTGGATGCAAATTCTAAGTCTTAAAACTAAAGAAAAAAAATGATTCCCTTAAGGGACTGGGATTCCTTAAAATGATTTACAAATCCCTTGATGTCATGGACAACATTCAAATCCTTACTACATAGGAAGAAGCTTTTTTTCTTAGAAGACATAGAGCTTGGGGTTAAGTAGCTCACAAAAGGGAAAGTTAAGGACATCAAAGGATACAAAGTAGAGATCTTAAAAATTGGTGGGCCTATCATCATCTCTCACATCTAGAATATCTTCAATTTAGCATTCAAGAAAGGTTTCCCTAAACCCTTGACACAAAGTCTCATTGTTCTTATTTTTAAAAGTGGAGATAAAAACAGTCCCTCTAATTATAGGTCCATTATGTTTACCCTATTTTATCCAAGTTATATGGATTTTTTTTGGAAAATAAGAGCAACATATGGCTAGAAATTCATAGAGAAAAGAAAAAAACACCAAGAGGGTTTTAGCTATTATTCCACTATGGATCACCTTGTGCCCCCTATCCCTTGCCCTTTCTGTATGCATTGACAATTTAGAGGGTTGTTTGAAAGAATCAAGTTGTGTTGTCATAACTCTAGTTGGTGTATTCATCATCCAAGTTGGGTGATTCCATGAAGATGTGTAACTCTTTTTAGCCAAATATGGCAATGAAAAATGGAAATTTTACCCATGTATTAAATTGAAGCCCTCAAAACTCATATTTTCCATATGAATTTCGACATGCGGTTAAAAAAATAAAAAAATAAAAATTATGTTGGCTTTCCAATGATATTTTTAAAAAAATATACCAATGTCATTTATTGTGTCAATTTTTCATTTAATGAAACGTGTGTCCTTAAAAATTTGAAGAGCAATTAACATGTGGCTTGTGTGTGTGCAAAATAATTTAATGTTAAATTAATAATTTTAAAAATGAAATATGTGAACATGATCTCGATAGAATGCACTAATGCATACATATTTTTTCTTTTAATTTTTCGAGTATTTATTATTATTTTTCGAAACTAACCAGTGAATATTTCAGTTGCATTTTGCACACATGTACATGTGTGCACCAAATATTTTGATTGTTTACATAATTTCCAAAACTAAAAATACTCTTTTGAAGAGGACGCACTAATGTAGCGCTTGTATATTTCTTCAAATTTTTTGGAAGTGTATTTTGAATGTTGTTGAGTTATCTTTGAGCTCATTCGAAGTTGTCGACAGGGGTTTTTAGGGTAAGATTTAGCAGAAATTTAAAACAGAATGACATACGACTATAAAAATTCGTAAATTATATGTACATGGATAGAGGATTCATTGAAGAAACCAATGGTATCAAGTCCTCCCATTAATGTGCACTTAATGACATAGTTTAAGCCCCAGAAAGGTAGACAAAATTTTCTTTCTGCTGAGAAAAGGGCTTTCGGCCTGTTTTTAAGGCCCTCAATCGAGGTTTTTAAAATACCTCGATTGAGGGATAAATAAAACCTCGATCGAGGGTTTTACATAGACCTCGATCAAGGTCTCTTCAAGCCCTCGATCGAGGTTATTTGCTCGATTGAGGTTTTGTAAAAAAGGCTCGATCGATGATTTGTCTGTGTAAACAAAAGAATAAAAAAGAGACCCTTCTTGTCTATGCAAATGATATTGTTCTTATGGCAAGGAGTCCCTATGATCTTGACAAGCCACATCAAGGTTTTTAATTCAATATAAGTATGATTGCAACACTAACAAAACAAAGGTTTTGATAATCAAATCCAAAAAGATCATTTATGCTAATTTCATGTATGAAAACAACAACTTGGAGGAAACGATTTTATGCAAATATCTCAAAACTATACAAGCTTAACTAGAACTATAACATTGAGAAAATGATAAATGGAGGGTGGAAAGTTTATTATGGACTCAAAAACAATTGTAAATCAACAGACCTTTGGGTTTAGGATAAGAAGAAAATCCTCTTTGAGAATCTCGCCACTCCTATTATCTTATATGGATGTGAATTTTGGGGCTACATCATATCTATAGAATTATCGAGTTCATAATAGAGCAAATCCAAAAGTGTTTTAGAACATATAATCCCGAAATTAAAGACAATATGCCATATCCTATCCTCCTCATAGAAGTGAGTATATCCACCATTGAGAGCATGGCTATGACTATGTACCTAATGTATTAGAACAAGATGAAGAACATGGGAGACAATAGGATCCTTGTCATTGCTTCAAATTCTAGTCAAACCCACCTATGGCATAAGCGAGGTAGCCATAAAGATGTAAAGTCTTGGCTAAATAATTAGAGATCCAATGAAGAGATTACTTTGCATAATAGTGATATTAATAAAAATATTATTACATATAAATTTAAGGAGAAGTTGTGATGCATTAAAGAATTAGAGGATAAGAGAAAATTAAGATATTATAAGGAGGTGATCAAACCTAATCTAGAAGAAAAAAAGTATCTCTCTATTTTAACTAGTGTATAGAAGAAAAACAACATTGCTAAAATAAGGTGTCCTAGTCGGAAGAGAGCTCCAAGAAAGCCGATCCTCATGAACAGTATTTCTTGGCGATTACCAAGCTGCGTGTTTTAGTTTATGCAGTTGGCCTCTAGGAGTTTTGTCTCTGCGAGGCTCTGTGCTTCATTCAATGGCCCCACCAGGGGGGCGGCAGAATACCCCGAAACCTCAAGGAAAGGTGACAGCTCCGACTCTGCAATCGGCGTCCCTTGACAGTACTGAAAAAGGTAAGGCCTCGACTGACTCAGAAAGATCTGGTAGTAAGAGCCAATCTATCCAATCCAGAAAGCTAGGAAGCACCAACACAATTGAAACTCTAACTCTGCGAGGAGCAGGAAAATTTATACCAAAGGCTTCCCTCATCCCAAGGTATGCTATAATTTCTCCCCAGGTTTCAAAAAATATCCAGTTTATGCATGATGATGCTATTACCTACAAATTCATGGGTCTATGGCCCTCCGAGCGTGCGCTTATGGGTTGGATCAAGCACAAATGGAACCCCAAGGGCCACTATGACTCAAGCTAGGCTCCAAGGGGTTTTTCACTGTTATTTTCAATCATCCTGGAGAATACTTCTCAGCTTTTGAAGGAGGTCCCTACTTCTTTAATTCTGCAGGCCTCTACATGACACCTTGGAAGGAAAACTTCAGTCTGGAGAAGGAGGGATTTAAGGAAGATCCGATCTGGATACCTCTCTTTTCTCTCCCCCGAGAATATTGGGATCTTATAAATCTGGATAGGAAATACTCTTGGTCGCTTTGTCAAGATCTCCGAAACCACAAAAAATGGCAGATATACTACTTTTGCAAGAACTTGTGTCTACATGAATATATCCCAACCTCTCCCGGAAGAAATATGTCTTGATTACCACGATACTGAGTGGAACCAAACTCTTTATTATGAACACATTCCTTTCCGGTGCAAGAAATGTCATGTTCATGGACATTTATTTCGTGAATGCCCCTTAAACTCAACTTCTTTCAAGCAAGACTCTTCCAAAATCAAAGATGATGAAGGTTTTAGCAAGGTTGGGAACCGAATAAGGATCAATAGAAAATCCACAATATTGGAAACCAACACGGCAGTAAGTATAGAGAACCAATTTGACGATCTACCAGAAGATCTAGAGGAACAACTGAATGTAGAAAGGGCTCTAGACACTAACCCTGTTCAAGCTGAAAATGTTAGTCAAGCCGTTACCGATGAAGATATGCAAGACCCCTAAGATGAAATGGAGGATTTAGAATTAGAAGACCTTAATCTCAAAGAATTGGAGGAATCTTGGAGGCTTAAAACTCCTCTATCAGAACCTCAGCTAGAGCTCTTAAAAAAGGAGGTTATCAAAGTATGTAAATTTTCCCACTACCATCCCTAAAACAACAGCAAAAGACACGGTCCTAGGCATAAAAACTATTGGGAAAAATGATCTCAAAAGACAGTCCCAAGAAGACAAAAAGAAGGGTCGATGCACAAACAGACAATGCCTGGACGAGCTAGGTAATCTTATGCGGGATTCCGGTCATTACAATAAGCTAACAAAGTTCTTCTCTTCTTTACATCCAGTTCAGAAATGAAGCTCATTACCTAGAATATTAGAGGTGTAAATGACTCCTCTAAGCATCGTCTCCTTAAAAATAAGATATTAATGGAAAAATCAACTATTCTCCTTTTACAAGAGACTAAGTACTCTACTACCACTATGGAAAGCATTGCTAAAAAAATCTAGAAATATTCTTTGGTTGTTGTTGTGGATTCCCTGGGTGCCTCAGGAGGACTTACTATTCTTTGGAATCCCAATGCTATTTGTCTTAGCAATTTTGAAGCAACATTACAAACACTCATAGCCTCGTACCATCTTCTAGGTACCAACAAGAGAGGGATTATTACCAATAGTTATTGACCTCAAATCCTTCAACACAAACTGGAAATCCTTAATCATATTCATTGGATAGGGGACTCCCATCCAAATCAGAACTGGATTGTAGGAGGAGATTTCAATATGATCACAAATCTTGAGGAAAAAAATGGAGGGATCGAGAAGATAGATAAAGACAACACTACCTTCAATACCTTTTTGTAGACAATAGGTATGATAGTCAGAGCAAACATCATGTATACTTGGAATAATACATGAGGAAATCAACATCAAATTGCCTCTCATCTTGATCGATTTATTATCTCCAACAACCTTTATATCCAGGAAGACAGTTGGACTGCTACTATTCTCCCGGCTAATGGGTTTGATCACTGGCCGGTCTACCTTCAAAGATCTAATTATCAAGGTGGCCCCAACAGGCCCTTCTGTTTTGAGAAATTTTGGCCGACCAACCCTGATTTCAAAGAACATATTGGCAGCTGGTGGAAATATTCCTCCATCGAGACAGGTTTGCTCATGTACAAATTCCAGCAAAAGATCAAAAATATGAAAAAGATACTTAAAAGATGGAATAAAAATACCTTTGGTAACATATTTGAGGACAAGAACAAAATTGAAGGAAAAATGAAGTTGTTCTAGCAGGACATTATCCTAAACGGATACTCTGATGCTAAGAAGCAGTAGGAATCTATCCTTAACCTTCATCTAAGTGAAAGAATTAATCAAGAGGAGATTCTCTGGAAGCAGAAGTCAAGAATTAACTGGCTAAAGGAAGGGGAGAGGAACACCAAATTCTTCCACAATTCTATGCTTCAGCGACAACAACATAGAAAAATCACAATGCTAAAAGCCAGCAATGGGGATCGCATTTATGACCAACAAGAGCTTGAAAAGATCCCAATACCTACTTCTCAGATCTCCTTTCCGAACCTACTATCGATAGAAGGCAGGATATCAATGATATTACCAGAAACATCCCCTATCTTCTAAATCATGAGCGGAATGTGGGGATTATGAGGCCTATTAGCATGTAGGAAGTAGAAATAACGGTCTTGGGGATGAAAAAGGGAAAATCCCCAGGTCCAGATGGCTTTACTACAGACTTCTTTCATGAGTACTAGGACATAATCAAAGATGAGGTTCTTGAAATAGTGGAAGACTATCGGTGTACCAAAGGTATTCTTTCTGCTTTCAATGCTACTTTTCTCACCCTCATCCCCAAAGGTACCACACCTACCAACCCTGCAAACTTTCGTCCCATTTCTCTTTGCAATGTCATTTAAAAAATCATTACTAAAGTCCTAGCTAATCACCTTAAGCCTCTTCTTCCTCTTCTCATTTCACCAAAGCAATCTGGTTACATGGAAGGTAGACAAATCCTGGATGGCATTATTTTGGAACACGAAGTTATTCACTCCCTGAATACCACCAAAACACCCGGTATGCTTATTAAGCTCGATATTTCCAAAGCTTTTGACAAATTGAATTGGTCCTATATTTCTAGCATTGTTAATGCCTTTGGTTTCTGCTAGGATTTCGTCGATTGGATCCTTTCTCTTCTCTCTTCTACTTTCTTTTCCATTTTGGTGAACGGGACACCCTCGGATCCCTTTAATACCTCCCGGGGTATTAGAAAAGGTGACCCCCTTTCCCCCTTTCTCTACATTCTTATGGCAGAAGGCTTCGGAAGAACCATCAAAGATGAAATTCTCTCTAGTACTCTAAATGGCCTCAAGATCTATCCTGCTGCCCCTCTCTGCTCTCATCAACAATTTGTTGATAATACCCTGATGATGGGTTATCCCTCTTACAAAGAAGACAAAGGTTTTCGCAAAATCCTAAGAACCTTTGAAAAAGCCTCGGGTGCCTGCATTAATCTTGACAAATCCCAAAGTTTTTTTTTCAATACCAATTGCCTCATACAACACCGAATCTCTCTCTATCTTAGGCTCTCTATTCATACTCTCCCTTCCAAGTATCCTGGTGCCTCGCTCCTAGATAAGCTGCTCAGACAAGCCAATTGGGAAGACATCCTTACCAAGATCAGTAATCGTTTATCCAATTGGACCTTTAGATCCTTGAACCCGGCTAATCGTATTACCCTAGTTCAGTTGGTTTTGAAAGCCATGCCTCTTTATTTATTCTTTGTCCCTGAGGTGCCTAAAAGCATTATCAAACGCATTCGGAACCTCCATAGAAATTTTCTTTGGGGTAGCAATCTGCAACAAAGGAAATGGGCTCTCTTAAAGTGGGAGGAGGTTTGTTTACTTAAGTTCAGAGGGGGTCTTGGCCTTCGCAACCCTGATATACTCAATCAAGTGTTGGGTGCTAAGTTATGGTGGAATTGGCTAACTCACAACCAGGAACCCTGGGCTCTTCTCTGGTAAGAAAAGTATAGTCCCTCTTTGAAGCCTCATGATTTAATTCTCTTCAATACATAAATAAAAGGCTCTACAGTCTGGAATCTAGCTAGGATCAATCGCTCTCTCATCCAGAAGCATAGCTTCTAGGAAATTAAAAACGGAAAGCAGGCACTCTTCTAGGATGGCTCTTGGAAATAGGCAGGAAAACTTCGAAATATTATTCCTAATCCATATCTCCAAAATAGTCTAGAACAGTGTGGTTTGCATCATGTCTATCATTATTGGCACGAACAGGAAGGAAATTCTCATTGGCGAAACTGGAAGCATCCTCTTAGTTGGCCTAATCCTCCTACAAATGACATTGCCAATCTCTTATATGAAAATTTAAGTATCCAAAGAATCAAAATCAGTTTAGGTGATGACAAATTGCATTGGGGACATACCTCGATAGGGCGTTTCATGGTTAAAGAAGGGTACCATATTCAAGCCAACTTTCAGCTTCTCTAGGACGAGCCTATTTGGAAGACCATTTGGAAAGAAAAGATGTGACCCAATATTGCCACCTTTCTTTGGCTCCTGCTCAAAATGAAAACCCTCACTTGGGATAACCTTATCAAAAAGGGCTTTATCAGCCCCTCTTTTTGTCACCTCTATCAACAGAATGAGGAGAATATTGAACATCTATTCAATACTAATGCTTTCACAAACTACATGTGGGAAAGAGGTGTGGTGCTTTTCAAGATTTCCAAGAGAGACCGAGGTAGCATTAATATCACCTTCTTGAACTAGAAATCCTTCCATTTCAAAAACTCCCTGCTTGATCGACTTTGGAATCTCTTTCCAAGTTTCCTTCTTTGGGAGATTTGGAAAGAAAGGAATAGACGGGTCTTCCAAGACACTACTATGCCGATGGAGGAAACCTGGATTCGCATAAAAGCAAGCATCACTGAAACAATTCACATGCAACATTGGTCTGAACATGAATTGCATTCTAAGGGTCAGGAAAGGGAGATTCTATAAGCCTGGGGTTTAGAAAATATTAATAGCATTCCTCCAATGCTCTTTGGCACTAAATTGCAAAGTCCCGATTCATGGTACCCTCCTTCGACCAATTTCATCAAGATTAATTTTGACGGGGCTTCCAAAGGAAACCCTGGGCACTCAGGTTATGGTGGTCTTCTCAGAAATAGCCAAGGTGATGTTCTAAGCATGTTTGCAGGGTATATCGGCATAACCAGCAACAACGCGGCAGAGCTAGCCGCTCTTACTCATGGTTTGAAAATTGCTGCCACCTGCAACATTTGCTGGCTTATGGTGGAGGGGGACTCGTTGATCTTAATCAATATTCTGAAGAAATTTATCCATGGTTCTGACACCCACAAGTTAGAAAATTGTTGGAGGTTGGAGGACAACCTCAAAATTTTGGCTAGATTGGCTAGTAATTTCGCCACGTTAACACCCCTCCATGTGCATAGGAATTCCAACAAAGCAGCTGACAATTTAGAAAACGTGGGTACCCAGCTCGGAGATGAGATCATTATGGTGCATGGAATTAATAGAAAGCATGATATCTGTCTCAACACTTGCCTTCACCTCGTGGCGGAAGATCAACTCCACTTTGAAACGTATTGAGCTGGTCTACAGATGGTGGCCCCATGGGGTGAACTAGAGGCTCATCAAGGATCTTGCATGGTTTTGGTCTCTTCAAAAACCTTTTAATGTCCTCACATGGATCTGGTTCTTTTCAGAGTTTCAGACTCATGCGAATTTTAACTAATGGGCTACAGAACCAGGCTAAGATATTACTACTTAGTACTTGGATTCTCGCTTCCATCATGATTCCGAATGTGGATATATTTGATAGACTCTACTTGATTAGTAGGCAGTACGGTGTCATCCTCAAGTACCGAAGTATGACGCTCGCTTATCTCAGACCCATCATGGCAGATTACCTCATTTATTCAGGGAAGCATGTTGCCTCTTTTGCTCTTTCTTGCGAAACGCTAAACCATTCTGATTCCTATCAGACCATCCAAAGTTGTCATTGTGACTTGGAAATGGTGCGTCCGAAGAAATGTCTAGCTACGGGTCTGGTAAATCAAACCACCATGATGAACCAGCTCAAAGCTGCAGACGTAGCTAGAGCCTATGCTTTTATCATACCGTTAGACATCATACACATCATTGAAAGTGTTAACGATGCACTCTGGAGTGAGCATATTGATCCCGGAACCGATTCATCCTTGGCCAGGCTTAACTTCTGGGAGCTAGACCCAGGTTCTACTAGAGGAAGAATGGCTCTCTTCGAGCGTACTCTGGTGGCATTCTAGACAAGTAAAATTCAACTGGGGAAAATTTTGATGGCTAAAGATACCGACCAACTGCCACTCACCTGGGCCAAACGTGTGCTCCAAGATCTCCAGAAGGACATTCAAATCTTAGATGGTAACCTTTCCAAGTTAGCAGGCCGGGTGGGTATCCATTTTATTCAGTGCTCCGAGCAAGGTACTTCCTCACTGGGTCACGACTCTTTGGACAGACTACAAGAGCACTCAGTCTTAGGGAAGGGAAAAAAAAAACTTTCTGAGCCAACTCCGCCTTCCCCCCGACTGCTATCCATCTTTTTGACCGATAGTATGAGATTACATTCAACCCTCTTGCTCCGTGGATACAAAATCCAGGTCATATTAAAGATTTGGTGGAGCACTATGAGAGTTCTATAGCTCTGTATTCCATAAGTTGTGGCCTCATGGCAGTCTTGCTCAAGGATAAGCAGGTCTCTATCTCCATTAATGAAGATTGTTGCGACATGGGAACTGAGATTAAACGTTTGAACCGTATTATGGGGATAAAAATGAGTACTCCTGCGGAACACCTGGATGAAAGGAGCCATAAGTCACCTTTGGGTATGCAGGAAGCTAGCTCCAAGGGCCTTCCTGCTTCGGGCGCTCTTGCAACACCCTCCAGTACAACTCATGGCAACACTCTGGATCTTCCCATCATCATTCCAGATGACACCCCTATGTCAGCAGATTGATCAGGTTTTTCCGAGCTTTTCGACGGGTCTGAATGGTTTCTATGGCTCCAACTTTGGGCATTTTGCTAGTCTCATCTACTGCAAGCTTTGTAATTTACAAATTTTTCCAAAACTTTGGATTTCCTATTTTTTGGTCAGTCGCAAGGTTCTTTCTGGTTCTATCTTTTGCTTAGGGCCAATAGAGTCCTGGTTCCTTTTTGGTATTCTGTAAAGACTAAGCATGACTCTGCTTCTTATGTAATCTTTTTTGACAAAGTTTAATAGCAAGGCTCTACTTTTTGTTCTTATTTAAAAAAACATTGCTAAAATAAGAACAAACTATCATGATCTCTGTAATGAAACAAATCAATGGATCAAATACTTTGTCATCTTTGTGACATTAAGAGATTTGAAAATGAAAATCACTTTCTCTTAGAATGTCCTACATACACTAATCTACTAATCTACTCATTTTCAAATTTAATCTAGAAACTGAAGTGCCTAAATTACTTATAATTCTTTCAATTTGGATTGTATGAATTGCTTTTATGTCTCTTAAAGACATTAAAATTGAAAATAATTTTTTTTTATTTAATTTTTTTGTGTTGTTTGCTCAAAGCTCCCTCACTTGGCAGGAGTGGCATTTGGTATGAGAAATCATGACCCATGGGCATTTATTCTGTCAAAATCACCCGGCGATCACACTCGGCCTGGACCACACCAAACGTCAACTTGGATGGATTTTGGGGTGTCTCCTCCCAATTAGTTCATCCCTAAGTGGAATTGAACATGGGTCACCTTATTGACGAGACCCACACCTTAATTGAATGAGCTAGCGGGAATTGAATTTTTTTATTTAATTTTAAAAGTTAATCAAGTTGTTCATAAAAATAAATTCATATAAAATTACCTAGAAATCATTTTTCCTATAAAATATATTCAATTCAATATGGTGTTATTGCGCCAAGAGGCGCTCTACAGCCCAGTGTGGGGGAGATCTTGTGAGTCAAGTTTGTCGAGTAACAAAATAATACAAAATAAACAAAAAAAGAATAATACAAAGTAAAAAGTAATAAATATTATGTCGGCCATAAACAAAAAAGAATAATACAAAGTAAAAAGTAAATATGAGACTTTAGAGTGCTTGTCCAGTTTGTCCAGTAACAAATAATAGAAAGTAAACAAAAAATAATAATACAAAGTAAAAAGTAATAAATATTATGTCGGCCATAAACAAAAAAGAATAATACAAAGTAAAAAGTAAATATGAGACTTAAACTAGAGACTTTAGAGCTTAGGATTAGGTGGCTCAGGTATTGCACTCAAGGAGCTATTCAAGGAGAGGTTTGCACCTCGGGAGATTTGATCCCTCTCGGCGCTTGATAGAGCCTAGGATTTGGATCTAAGTTGGTATATATATTAATTAAGTGGTCACGAGACTTTCTTTTTATATGATGACTTCATGTAAATGTTGAACCTAAAATCTTAGCAATGCCTTGATGTATGTTTTATAATTTTGATAAGGAGCATGTCTCTCTCATTTTGAATTTCTTGTCATTATATTATTACCACTCTTATTTACCATTAAACCAAAACTTAATTAACATAATGCTCAACGAATATTAAAAACATGTTAAATGATATTATTATGATACATAATGTCTTGCATACATCTACATTAAAGCATATTTTTCAAAATATTTGCTACAATGCTAACCATCCTAACATTTTAAATCATCATAACTATGGTGATTTAGGAATGCTTCTTTCAAAGTTTTTTTGAGCATATAAATAAAATTCTAAAGAAAACCAAGTGACTACTTTCATTTTTAAGGCTTGATAAACCAAAGTTAGTCTTAGTGGACGTTAATAACTATCATCATCATCAATGAATAATCAAAATATCAATTTATATGATCGATAATTGGATTGTTCTTTTTTTAAAATTGGATAAACTTAGTACTAAAATAAAAAATAAAATTAGGAAAAGAGAATTTGGTTGTATAAGGGTTTGTGGTTGTATGTATTTTCTTCTTGTGTCTATCAATACATCACAATTGCTTAGTATCACCAACATAGATTCATCTTAACTCTAGCTCTACCAAGCATTGAGATGGATCAAATCCCTTGTGGTGCAAACTCTTCCTCAAGTTTATAAATCTAAATGGGGTTTGCACCTCAAGGGATTTGATCCCTCTGTGATCTTGGTAGATCTAGACTTAAGATGGATCTATGGTGTTTTAATCAAAACTAATATCTAACTCATTGTTCTATTATTAATTTAATAATATAAAATTTGAAAAACATGTATAAACAACAAAAGACGAAAAAGTCTCACTAGCCGTATCAATTGTATTTACACAAATAGTACCATTATATAGTACAAAGAAGAATGCCACCTAATGTAGAGATTTTCTGTAGGAAATCTTATACATATCACCTAGTCATCATTTAGGATAAATTTATTAATATCCTAAATCAGAAATACAAATAAAGGTGACATATAAACTATGTGATTGTTAAGTTAAGCCATAAGGCTAACATGTCCCCCCCTTAATCACAATTTTATTTATTTGTATCAGCTAAGCAATAAACACTAATGCTGAAGCTGATATGTTGGATCTTTCAGAAGCCTTCGTCTATGCTTCAATGAAAAATTTTCCTGAACATCCGTCAATTTGGATGATGAATGGTTCATCTGAAATGGATTGGAAGAGAGCTAAAATTATGGAGTGAACAACTAGCAATGTATGAACATTCCATGTTTTCTTGACAATTCATCTTTTTCCAAGTGATTTTAGGTTGAAGAGGTTGGCCTCTTTTGCTAATTGGTGAACTTGTAGTATCACCACTCTACGCTTAGTGAATCAATGAAATGCTCTTTGAATATATCGACATTGTTATGTGTTGATCAACATCCCAATGCATTATGTAATTGAGTATGCCATCTTCAAAATATCTGTTTCCCACTTGGCAATTTGGAGTCTTCTATCTACATACTTTTTCCCATCTTCATAGAATTGTATCAGAGTCTTCCATTTACAATTTTTTTTCCATATTTAGAATTTTTTTCCAGAGTCTACCTTCTATAGAATTTTGTCCAGATTCAAAGTTTTGTTTCAAAGTCTGCCATCTAGAGACTTTTGTCCATTTGATTTAAGTACTCCCCCCCTTAACTTGAAAGATATTTTTTTCTAATGTACCCCCCTTAAGATGCAAGAGAGTGCCATTTAGATTTCAAATCAAAGTGGGCATGTGGAAATAGTCACATGTTATATCATATCGTGAGGGCCATGCTCGAAAGCTACGTCATAAGGGGACCACTAGAGTTGTATTCTATTAGGTACAAAAAAATATTATGTGCTACAAGATGAGTCTTTACTCCAGATTGAATTCTTTGGTAAGACTGTTGAATTTCTTGGTTGTTGATGTCCATTGCCAAGGATTGATCCACCCATGGTGAATCTTTAATCTTGCAGTTTTGTTTCTCTTGGAACATTTTTCTGATACATGATTACACTTGCCACAATACTAACAAGGATAGAGATAAAAAACTCTGTCTCCAAATGGCCAACTCGATGACAATGTTGGCATTTAGGAATTTCTTCTATGTGGTTTTTATAACCTTCTTCATTAACTTCTAGAGCCTTCAAATTTTCATGAATGAATCTTGCACTAACAAACTGAATTGGTTTATAGTAGTCTGGAATATGAAAAGTCACATCCTTTTCATATCCAAGTCCTATTTTGTGCTTGTTGTTGTTGATTTCTTCCCAAGGTCTAATGATGGGATAGGAAAGAGTATTTTGAACCGGTTGCTTCATAATATGGGAAGGTTGATTGACTAAAAATTCCTGCACTGTTGAAAGGTTTTCTTCATTGAACTAAAAAGAAAACACTTGAACTATAGGTTCATAGATAACTTCATCTTCATTGGATACTGCTTTTGGATTTGGCCCTCTTAATTTCTCCTACACTCTTTGTTAATCTGAAACAACATCATCATCATTATCATCATAGAGAGAAATATTATTCTGAACAAAAAATGGTTCAAAATGTTGTCGATGTTGGAGTTGAATGAAATCATCATCTTCAAAAATGTTTATCAAGGATTCCTTCTCATTACTAGATAAGGAATCATCAGTCATAGTCTCCTTTTCACCAAGTTGTACTAGGTCATATGTATCACAAGTAGCATCGACCTTCTGAAGTAGATTAACTCTATGAAAACTTGCATCAACCTCTTGAATTGGATCACTTGCATCACAAGCTTCATTGATAATTTCCTTTCTAAGAAATTTTTGTTGAAGAAAAGTAATCCCTTGCTCCTTCATTCCAATTTTCTCTTGAAGTTCAACAATTTGGTTATCAATTTTTTCTAAGGCTTCTTGACATTCTTTGATCTCTTGATTAGCATTTTGTAATCGCTTTATGCGTTTACCCATTGTCACACTCGCTTTAACTCAATCACTTGTACTTTCTTGTTTTCGCGCTCGCTTGTAGTTTATTGCTTGCATGTATTTCTCACACTTGCATTTATGTTACACTCGCTTGAACTTATATGACAATTTTAGGGTGTCGGGCACAACCGATCATGCACCTCAAAATGTGATTTTACACTAATTGATTGAAACTTTGTTTGATACAATAATTTCAATTAAGACTCATAAATTGGAGGGTGTTGGATTCAACCGAGAATGCACCCATTACAAATTCAACTTACCCTGACTTACACAAAATGAATATTTGTAAGTTACATTTAATTTTGATTCTAAAGTTGAATTTGATCTTTGAATTTGAATTCGATGTTGATGTCTCAGCTCCTTGAATAAATTCCTCCTTTGATTATGAGCTTGATTCATCAACTAATAACATTGATTGTGTGCTTTGATTCCCTTTATTTTTTCAATGAAAGTTGATCTGCAATCAACAACTTGAATGTCTCATTTTTACATGTGCTTGTAAAATTAAGTGATAAATGCCAAGTTATGAATTTTGAGTATCGAAACTAGACACAGAATCTTGAACAAGCATGAAACATCCAAGAAATCATGCACCATTACACATACAAGTGCAAATCCTTAAACCCCCTTATTCATATTTCAAGACAGGGGAAAGATACACCCAACACCAAAAAAAATTAAATTTATTAAAAAATGGGTACATGATGAAGCTTTCAGCTATTCTTATTTCCAATAAGAAGATCGAGAGGTTACTCTGCAAACTTGTTATGCAAATAATAAACCATATAGTTGATACCAAAAGTGATAGTGCAGATATATTTTTACAAAGTTAGACCTTATCCAAGTGGATTTCTAATTACCAAATACTATACCATAAAAGCATAATACATTTTTTCTTTCTCCCAATTTGGCATCAAATAAAAGAAGGAATGTGTTGTAACATAATATCACTTACAAAGTTAGGCCTTACCCAAGTGGATTTTCTAATTACCAAGTATTATGCCAAATGGATTTTATAATTACCAAGTATTATGCCATGAAGAATTACCAAGTATTATACCATGGAGGCATAATACATTTTTTCTTTCTCCCAATTTGGCATCAAATGCCAAATAAAAGAAGGAATGTGTTGTAACATAATATCACTCGCATGACTCTACTAACAAACAATAGTACCCTTCATTGACAACTTATGCATAAACAATTTTAATGTAAATAAACGAGTATAAATTCATGAGTTCAAATCTCTTCAAGTGTAAACCTCTTTTTAGAGTGTAAATGTTGATGATAATTTATGTAGTTTTATATATATGCAATAGTAAAATTAATGTTTTTTATTTTATTTTATAAAATGAACATATGTCAACTTTAAAATGAACAGGGAAGGAGTTACACATCTCCCCCTGCTACTCATAAAATTGTAAAATACACCTCTTAAAAAACAGTTTAATGTTTATACCTAATTGCGCCAACAGCTGAGATCGATGAACAACTTTAAAGGAGGCACAAACACATCGAGGGGGAACGGGCGTTGAGAAGGCATGAGAGCACACTTGACTATTGTTGCACCATGTTGTTGTTGTGCTGCATGTTACACCAGATCGTTGAGGAATTGCACCAGATCGCACTTCCCACCGCATCAGATTGCAGACAATTAAAGTGGGTGAGCTTGCTTAGATCGCAGACAGTAAATTGGTTTCCTAGAGGGCGTGTTCACAGTCCAGATGTGAGTGATCGATTAAGTAGCCGCGAACAGATCCTTTTGACTCTTACAAACAACTCATGGAGAACGAGATGAAGGAGAACGACCTTCCAACCGGCCAACCAATGCATGAGCCAATCCAGATCACATAGTCTTTGGTCAGTTCTTTCTCCTAGATGGACGCTCAAAGCAGATCATGGCTTCAAATTGTAATTGAGAACTGTGGCATTCAGATTTATGATGTCGATCCATCGACAATTTGTTTTGAAAAACAGATTAGTAGCAAGCTCTCATCCTTCGCTTCATATAACAATGGCCATGGAGCATTCTCATGGACTAAACCAAGATGCTAACGAAAATCAATATAGGTTTCTCATACCAAATGAAAAATTTGTATAAACAATAAAATATTGAAAAAGTTTACCAGCCGAATCAATTGTCTTCACACAAATAATATAGTAAAAAAAAATGCCACCCCATGGAGAGAGCTATGCATAGGGCCACCCCCTTTGGGCGCCCCAGGGCTATGCATAGCCCTCGTGCTATGCATAGCCTTCGGGCTATGCAATGGTATGCCCAATGCACATTCAAATGACCTTGGGGGTAGGATCTTAGTTCTTCATTCGTGTGTCTAAAGGGGCTTGTTTCAGTGTCATCCTTTGGGTGCATGAGCCTTTGGTCAAAATAAAAAAACATCGTTTATGGTTGAGACTATGATGGTATGTGATAGTTTTCTTCGACCCTCCAACTTTCATTCTTGATTAATGAAAACATTTTTGGCTATCACCTAGTCATTATTTAGGATAAACGAGCATAGATCCATCTTCAACCCTATCTATCAAGCACAGAGAGGGATCCAATTTCTTGAGGTGTATTTCTTTTTTTAAATTTAAACTCAAGAAATTTGATCTCTCTTGATTGATAAATCCGGGTTTAAGTTTTAAGTTTTTATTTTATAAACGAACATCTATTTTTTAATTACTTTTCATAATATTTTATTTTATGAACCAACATAGATTTTTTTTAAATACTTTCCATAATTTTTTATTTTATGAGCCGACATGAATTTTTTAAATTATTTTATTAGTAACAAACGTTACATCACAAAAGTTAATCCTAAATAAAAAATACAAATAAAGGTGACATATAAACTATGTGATTGTTAAGCCATAAAGCTAACAAAATCCAACATATTTTTCATTATAATCATCCAACTGCCAACTATTCCAATTTATAATCATGTTGTAAATAATAACATATAAATCCTAAAATTGGCAAAAGTTGTATTAGTTAATTAATTAATTATGAACTAAAATAGTTATTTACCAAAAATTAATATCTAACTCGTTGTTATATTATTAGCTTAAGGATACATAATCCAATATATTTCCCATTATAATCATCCATGAGCCAACTATTCCAATTTAGAATCATGTTGTATGATAACACATTAATCCTACACATAGACAAAAGTTGCATTAATTGATTAATTATGAAGTAAAATAGTTATTTATCAAAAACCAAATATATAATTCATTGTTCTATTATTAACTTAACAATACATAATCCATATCCCATGTTATGAATATACATCTCTTTATTAAGGCAAGAGTAACTAATACACATGGATTTAATTGTATTGTAACTCTTTATGAAAAGATTTATTTAATATGAGTGAGTGTATCAATCGATAAAGAGCTTCACAATGTCTCATGGAATTTGAATTTGAAATTTAATATATATTTATATGAATGTGTTTTGTCTCTATCAATTGATAAAGAGCTTCACAATGCCTCATAGAATTTGAATTTGAAATTTGATATATATTTATATGAATGTGTTTTACATATACTTGGTTATATAAAAACAAATTATATATTTATTTTTTTGACATGACATTTGCCCCATCACCATGACACATCTCACCCACTTTAGATTATAGAAAACTCATCTCAACACAATTATAATTAATATCTTATATTAATTTTGAGTAGTTTTTTCTTATATATCAAGCATCTAAAAACCCATAATATATAATGAACCCACGCTTTTATTTGTGAGTGTAGTGAACTTTTTTACTTTTCTTTTTCAACCATTCATTCATTTTGAACCTATCGCATTTCTTAGAATTGGAGTATCGAGAGTGTCTTTTGAAATCTCCAATTTCAAAAAATGAGCCTTTACTTATGCTTGTTATAAAGAATCCCTATTTGTTTCTAGTGTTGTCAAAGCATCCATCCAAGAGTGATCGGATATTTTACTTACACCTTAAAAATTAAACCTAGCCAATTAGCTTGACTCTCTTTCATCTTCATGTACTTCCCCTCGCTTATTGCCTTGTGTTGCCTACCTTGTATCTTCTTTCGATTTTTTATTCCTTCTTCCAAATTGTATATTTTCTAATCACTCTCTTATTTATGCGTCTTCATTTGGCATTTGTTGGTCATTTGTTCACTGTCTATGTGTGTTTTTTTTATTGAAGATGTGTGCTTTTGATTGAAGATTTCAACCCTTTCATAGGTTTAATACCATGTAAGTGTTTCCTTTTTTATTGTACCCTTGAACATAGCTTAATGTTTCTTCCTATTAATTTCATTGGTTCCTTTTCAAAATGATTTCAAAAGAAAATGCCATTCATCATCATTTGTAGATCCATCAAATAATTGTATTTCTACTCTATCAAGATCCTCTTTGATCATGACCTATATAAATGGTTATTTCCATTATGTTTTTCTGTTTGATTCTCCACTCTAAACCAGAGGGTTCCTATTTATCATATCTTGATTGAATTGTCATTGATACCCATTAATTTTCCTCAACATTTTCCTTTTCGTGTCTATTATTCTTACTTCCCACAATCTAGCCTTGAGTTCATTGTGGCATTCTTTCAAATGATTACTTCTTTCATGGTGAGAACTTAGTTGTGCTTAAGTAGACTTCCCCACCATAACTCCCACCAAAGTTTACCCATTAGATACTTAATCTTGGTAGATAGTTGTATAATTCCCCTTGTCACGACAAAAAATATGAATTCACTGGAATCCCCCCTAAATGTTGCATGTTAAATAGTCAAAATGCCTTAAAACAACAATTTGATTTCTTAACAAATTAAAATAGCATTCTCTCACGATCAACCATAAATATTAACATATATCAAAAACCACACTAGGAATCCCAATTATTGATATTACGTGTTATGCAACATCCTAGCACATCACACCCATGGAAATAACACATTGCATTTATAGTGTAAATGCTTAGAATTGAGGGGAAATGCCACTCTTCTATAGAAGATTAAGAGTACTTAATTGAATTTTTCATTACATTGTTGGAAGCACCTTATCCTTTTTTACATCCACTTTATATGGAAAATTTTCCTTACTTAGATATCACAATTCTTTGTACTCATACATTGCATATATACTCCTTATTTCTACTTTACATGTTATATTTATTTATCAGATTTATCTCCTTATCATTCCAATGAATAGGAAAATTCCCTTGGTGCTTGCCTTGATCCATACTTGAGGGCTTCTTGCCCAATACTAAGGGATTTTACCCCCAACAAATCCCAACTCTTAACCTATTTTTATATTTGTGGGAAAATGTATGTGAATATTGAAAGCACAAAGGGTGTGTTCCTCTTAACCCAAGTTGTTATAATTAATGTGTTGGTTGACAAATTATCAAGGGTTTTAACAATGGCCTCATTCAAATTCCAATGGCTATGCCTCTCTCTCATTTTCACAAGGGTCATGACCTTTTTCCTAAAACTTCAATTTATTTTGTGAGGCTTTATGTGGTGGCCCTTGCTACCATGTGGTATCTTTTGATTGGTCCTCTTAAAGGGTAGATTACTCATTCTCCTATGACCGTGACATTATTACCACATGGATTTTTGAGAGAGGTTGTAGTGTACATAATGAAGGCTTTGCAACACTTTGAACTTTTTTTCTTCAAAGTCTTTTTCATCACAAGATGGTGCAACATGGAGGCATCTCATTCTTCAAATCATAATCCATGTCTTTGTGGATGACACTAAAGCATGATCTATACATATTTAAACTGTATCAATCCAGGTCGAAAAGTTGATTCCCCATGTTGTATGACTTGAACAAGTTTCACCTCAAACCCAACATGGCACTTAATTGTATTGAATGCATTCATATTTGGGGGATTAGGGTGAATTTAGGATCATGTATTTGTATAGTGAACAACTCTATCTGCATGCTTGACAAGACTCTCAAAATTCATTGTAATTAACTCAAAGACTCGACATAATTTCTAGAAAATATTTTGTCGTGGTAAAATAAATTACCATTGTTTTTAATTCCCACAATAGAAAAGGTCTTTTACCATCACACACTTTGTAAATTGTTTTAATCATTGTCAACAATCGTGATATTCTTGGACCATTATGTAATGTCCCCATTCATATAATTTCATAGTAAGACAATCCCATCAATCCTACTAGTTTCCTAGGTTGGATGGGCACATGTGGAATGGTAATAAGGAAGCTAATAAATGGTGTTTAGACATTAAAAGAGTTCAAGTATTTAATAAATAGAGTCAATAAAGAAATTCAAGAGAAATCCTAGGTGGAAAATGGTTTTGGAGACATATGGAGGATGTGGGACCCACACTAGCTTGATTTTTCATAATACATGGTATCTCTCTCTTGCAAATTCAAATTAATGGGAAGATGAACACTCTTGGGTGAGTTGGTAAGTCATAACACATGTCATTGAGCATATTAGTTCGAATTGGGAAGGATTGGTAACCTCCATGGAATATAAAGAGTCAAATTGGGAGTTTGTGGACACTTGGGCTAGATTCCCTAGCACCTATGACACCAATGATGGAGCATCTATGACAACTATGACAAATTGCAGACCTGACCTCTGACATCTGACCACTATGACATGTCAGCCCCAAAACTAGGCTCAAGGAAGGAGCTCATGGGAGTTGGAGAAGCCAAAGAGACTCAAAATCGAATTTGGGAGAAGATGGAAGGCTGGAACTAGGAAACAAGTGGCAAATGTGGAATATTTCCTAAATAGAAATCTATTGAATCTATTGAGAGGATTTCGACCCTTAGAAGGCTAATGTTGGTTATAAAATGTAGAAATCAAGTAGGAGAATGGATTTTGATGATTTGAGAAAAATTGCATTTGTGAAGAGAGAGCTAATGGATGACTAGTTTCTTGCCTTAGCCAATTTCGAGGGTGAAAGATTCCCATCCAAGTTGGTGTTTGGAGAGGCCAATCGGGTATTTCATGGTGCTTTAATGGAGTTTGTATTTGAATGTAGTAGCTACAGGAAGTTTCATGGTTTGGTTTAGTGCAGCACTTCTTCTCCACCATTTCCAGTTTTGAAGGCATATTCATGCTCCTTGAGGGATTGCACTTTGGGTGAGCTCTTGTACTCATTGGGAGAGCTTCATATGATATTTTTTCGATTATAATAGCTTCATATCCTCTGTTATTCATATTCATAAATTCTCAGGTCGAAATACCCACTGATTGTATGCAAAAATATTGATTAATGAGCAAACAATGTCCATTTCCCCAATGCATTGATGTATGACACTGTAATGTTGATTATTTCAAATGGATGGATGATTATCTAATATATTTGTGATCAATATACTGCCATGGATGTCTTATACAAGTTTCATGTACTGTACTTGAGCATTTGAAGCATTTTTACTCAGTTTAGTTGTATTGGGAGGTGAAATAGTGCCATTTCCCTAAGGGTCGAATTGGGGATTTTTGCAGTTGAATGGGAGAGGGTAAGAACAGTTTTAATAATCCATTAATGCTGCATATGAGACCTTAATAAAATACTTAAAAAATTACATTCCTCTGTTCATAAATTTGATGGATTTTAGAGGCATTTGGGAGGCCATTTTTGGTGTTACCCCGGGGGGATTTGATACACAAATTACTAGTCAAAATTGCATATATTGGTCAGAATACAAATCAAGTTTTCTGAAGTCTTTGGAGGACCATAAAAATAACTGAACCTAATATTCAAGTCTAAATATCATTCATACACTCATACAGAATATTTGGGAGCATTTGGGTTGATTTGGAGGTCAAAACAGTAAAACTAGTCAAAGGTCGAAATTGGGAAAAAAAGTGGAAAATTGGGCATTTTAATAAATTTTGAAAAAGGGTCATTACAAGTGGTATCAGAGAATGTTCTTGGCACCTGATGGTATTAACAAGAAGTCAAAAGAATAATCCACCACCCTTTGAACCAACAGTTGAAGAGGTTTTTGTTGAAGAAGAGGTAGTAGAAGAAGATGAGTCTTTTGTTGAAACCATGGGTAGAGAGGAGGATGACAAATTAAAACATAAGGAGGAACTTATTGCAACCTTAGATCCATGTTCCTCTAAAATTTATAGTATCTACAAATATGGAAAGGATACGTAACAAATTGCTGCAAGGATTCAAATTGTTGATTAGCCAGCTTCAAAGCAAAGGGGTGATAGGAGATAATAGTGGTTCACATTCAGGGAAAAAGATAAAAGGGAGTGAGCATATTTTCTCAAGTACAAGACCTCATAATAGACCTAATGAATTTCAAAGCACACAAAGGCATACTACACCTAAATTCCTCTCACTTAAAGAAGAGCTTGATATTGAGGTGGATAATAGTAAACTAGCCAATGAATAGAATGATTTGAGTGAAGAATGTAAAAAAGGTCTACCATTTAGTACATTCATCATTTCTATCTATAAAATGAAGAGGAAGGATGACCATAGGAGTCCATACCAAAACAGAGAATTAAATGGTGCCATTAGTAAAATGTCAGTTCCTACTTTTGATGGTTCTTCTCCAAATTCTGCTAATACTTGGGTGCAAAAATTGGATGTGTATTTTCAGCTGAATCCTATGTTGGAAGAAGATGCATTAAAAATGGCCATTTTGCACTTGGAAGGAGATGCAAATGAATGGTGGTTCCATGGATTGAAAACCTTGGGTCATGATCAGGTTAAAACATATGGATAATTTGTTGACAGGGTATTAGAGAGATTTGAACAAAAAGATCCAGAATTTCCATTCAAAGAACTAGCCCAATTGAAGCAAACCGGGACCCCTACTAAATATATGTTGGACTTTCAAAAAATATTAGTCAAGGTGGCTGATGTCTCTATGGGAAGGTTTGTATTGTTGTTCACTAAAGGTTTGGCTAAACCCTTAAAAGGTTTGGTCAAATCCCACAAGCCAACTACATTAAAAGATGTAATGAGCTTGACTAGAGATCTCCAAAATGTGCTTCCTAGAATGAGATTTCCTCCCAAGCCTAGCTACAAATTTGAAAAGAAACCATGGAAAAGGGATGGATATGATAAGAAACCTTGGAAAAGAGAGTCATTTGAAAATAATAAAAAAGAAGGACTAAACAGGGATGAGCTTCGAAAAAAGAAACTGTGCTTCACATGCGTCCAACCATGGACATCGAGGCACAAATGTACTAAAGGAAAGGCTCAATACATAGAAGTATTTTCTGATAATGAGGGGTATGATGGGGGCATGGATGAAGATGGACATAATTCAGATCAAGAAGAGGCATATGAGACAGTAGTAGAAGAGGAAAGACAAGAAGAAAATCAGCCTTCACCGGACAAAGCAAGAATGGCAGTACTTTCAGTAGTACCCCACTACCATACTATCTGATGCAAGGGTGTGGTACAAGGACAAAGAACTTCAGTTTTGGTAGATGGAGGATCCACCCATAAATTCATTGATGCAGAGATGGTGGAGAAAAGAAAGATACCTATTGAACCATTTGATGGCTTTACAGTTTCCATTCCCGGTCACAACATAATGCAATGCAAAACATGGGTTCCAAAGCTGCAAGTCATAGTAGGTAACTATACTTTTGTTGATAGTTTTTATGTGGTTGATGTTGCTGATACTAATGTGATTTTGGGAGTGCAATGGTTGTATTAAATAGGAGAGCATACAGTAAATTATCAAATTCCTGAAATGAAATTCCAAGATTCAAAAGGAGTACAAAGAGTTGTGAGAGGGAAACACACTTACCCAAATCAAGTAGTGACTTACAATAGTATGAGATCTATATTGAGACATGGCGACATAGAATGGGCTGCTGAATGTCACATTACATCTCCCAAGCCAAATATAAATATTTTTGAACACCCAAAGGAGATAGAGAGACTCTTGCAAAAGTATGACAAAGTTTTTAGAGACCTTCCACATGGTAGACCACCAGATAGGGGAATTGAGCACAACATTATTTTGGAGGAGGGTATTTTTCCCATTCAGATACCACCTTATAGACATCCTAGAAAGTTCAGAGATGAGATTGAAAAACCCATCCAAGAACTCCTAGAGTTGGGATTCAGTAGACCAAGCTCTAGCCCTTATGCTTCTTCAGTGGTGCTAGTGAAGAAAAAAGATGGAACATTGAGAATGTGTATAGAATTTATATCCTTGAACAAAAAGACTATCAAGCATAGGTATCCTATTCCTAGGATTGATGAGCTCATGGATGTGCTACATGGGGCCAAATACTTCTAAAAAATTGACCTTAGATCAGGTTACCATCAAATCCAGATGAAAGATGAAGATGTGCAAAAGACTGCTTTTCGATGTCATTATGGCCACTTTGAATTTCTTGTCATGCCTTTTGGGTTGACTAATGCTCCAGCCACATTTCAAGCATGTATGAATAGGATATTTTGCAAGCAACTAAGAAGGTTTGTTTTGATTTTCTTTGATGACATTCTTATTTACAGTAAGACATGGGAAGAGCATTTGCAGCAGTTAGAGATTGTGTTGAAAATTTTGCAAGAAGAGTCCTTATTTGCTAAGTTGTCAAAGTGTGAATTTGGGATGAAAGAATTGCTATATCTTGGGCACATTATAGGGAAAGAAGGAGTGAAGGTACATATGGAGAAAATCAGGGCTATCTTAGAATGGCCATCACCAAAAAATATTACCGAATTGAGAGGTTTTATTGGCCTATGCACCTATTACAAAAAATTTGTGAAGGGATTCTCCAAGTTGACTTCTCCACTCACTGATTTGACTAAGAAGGATGCTTTCAAGTGGGATGAAGAGGCTGAAAAGACCTTCCAAAAAATGAAAGAGGTAATGAGTAGTTGTCCCATACTTGCACTTCCTGATTTTACTAAACCTTTTGTTATGGATTGTGATGCTTCAGGTGGAGGAATAGGGGCTGTCCTAAAGCAAGGCCAACACCCCATAGCATTTGAGAGCATAAAGTTGCAACCTCATGAAAAAATTTACTCCATATATGATAAAGAAATGCTGGCCATTATGCATGCATTGGCCAAATTTAGACAATACTTGGTGGGCAGCCAGTTTGTGGTGAACACTGACCACAATAGTCTAAGACACTTTCTCACCCAAAAAGATCTAAATGAAAGGAAACAAAAGTGGGTAAGCAAGATTCAAGCTTATGATTTTGATATTGAATATGTCAAAGGAAAGAATAATATAGTAGCAGATGCTTTGTCAAGAATACCTTCTTTTTCTCTCATGGACATTGCCAAGGATTGGAAAAATATGCTACTAGTTGAATATGCTAAAGAAAAATTTGGTTGTGATGTGTTGGATGGACTCAAAGGGGATGATAACTACAGGGTTTTGAATGGGCTGATATACTATAAGGGCAGAATTTATTTAGTACATAACTCAAATCTCAAGTACCAAATTTTACAAGAAGCTCATGATTCCCCACTAGCAGGCCATCCGGGGATCTTCAAAACTTATAGACAGTTGAGGCAAAGGTTTTTTTGGAAGGGGCTAAAAGAAGATGTTCAGAAATATGTAAGTGAATGTAAAGTATGTCAACAAAACAAATTAGAACTTACATGTCCAGCAGGCTTATTACAACCATTACCAATTCCGAAGCAAAAACGGGATAGTATCTCCATGGATTTCATCACCGGTTTACCAAAATATTTGGGTAAGGATTGTATATATGTGGTAGTGGATAGGTTGAAAAAATTTGTTCATTTCTTTGTTGTTACATCATCTTTTAGTGTGGCAATAGTGGCTGATATATTTTTCAAAGAAATATTCAGATTGCATGGGCTCCCCAAGAGCATTGTCAGTGATAGAGATAGTAGATTCATGGGTGCTTTTTGGCAAGAACTCTTTAGATTGGTGGGAACTCAATTGACTCCAAGCACCAGCTATCATCCACAAAATGATGGAAAAACAAAGAGGGTAAATCAATGGTTGGAAGGATACTTAAGAAATTATGTAGGAGGGCAGCAAAAAACATGGGTCAAGTGGCTCCACTTGGGTGAGTTTTGCTACAACACCACCTTCCATATGTCCATAGGAATGTCTCATTTCAAAGCACTCTATGGTTATGATGCACTCACTTTTGTTGACATTATCTATTCTGATAGTAGGGCCCCAAGGGCTAAGGATTGGGTGGAAGAGAGTCAAGAGATCTTAAAACTCTTGAAAGACAATTTGCAGGTTGCCCAAAACCAGCAAAAGCAATATGCCGATAAACATAGAGAAGAAAGGACATTTCAGGTTGATGATTTAGTATATTTGAGATTGCAGCCCTACAAACAAACTTCTTTGAAAAAGAATGGAGCAGAAAATCTAAAACCAAGGTACTATGGCCCTTACAGGATAGTTCGGAAAATTGGAGAGGTAGCATATGAATTGGAACTTCCGGAAGAGAGTAAAATCCATAATGTATTTCATGTCTCTTGTCTCAAGAAAGCTCTTGGTCAGCAAATCATAACTTCAGAAATACTTCCTCCCTTGGATGATGAAGGTCAGCTCACACTTGTTCCGGAAAGGATTTTGAAGACACGAGAAACGAGATTGAGAAGTAGAACTATGAAAGAATATTTGGTGCAATGGAAGGACTTACCAAGTGAAGATGCTACATGGGAAGAGGAGAAGAGTTTGCAGAATCCTAATTTGAAATTTCTTGAGGACAAGCAATCTTGGGTGGGGAGGACTGTAATGTCCCCATTCAAATAATTTCATAGTAAGACAATCCCATCAATCCTACTAGTTTTCTAGGTTGGATGGGCACATGTGGAATGGTAATAAGGAAGCTAATAAATGATGTTTAGACATTAGAAGGGTTCAAGTATTTAATAAATATATTCAATAAAGAAATTCAAGAGAAATCCTAGGTGGAAAATGGTTTTGGAGACATATGGAGGATGTGGGACCCACACTAGCTTGATTTTTCATAATACATGGTATCTCTCTCTTGCAAATTCAAATTAATGGGAAGATGAACACTCTTGGGTGAGTTGGTAATTCATAACACATGTCATTGAGAATCTTAGGTTGAATTGGGAAGGATTGGTAATCTCCATGGAAGATAAAGAGTCAAATTGGGAGTTTGTGGACACTTGGGCTAGATTCCCTAGCCCCTATGACACCAATGATGGAGCATCTATGACAACTATGAAAAATTTCAGACCTGACCTCTGACATCTGACCACTATGACATGTCATCCCCAAAAATAGGCTCAAGGAAGGCGCTCATGAGAGTTGGAGAAGCCAAAGAGACTCAAAATCAAATTTGGGAGAAGATGGAAGGTTGGAACTAGGAGACAAGTGGCAAATATGGAATATTTCCTAAATAGAAATCTATTGAATATACTGAGAGGATTTAGACCCTTAGAAGGCTAATGTTGGTTATAAAATGTAGAAATCAAGTAGGAGAATGGCTTTTGATGATTTGAGAAAAATTACATTTGTGAAGAGAGAGCTAGTGGATGACTAGTTTCTTGCCTTAACCAATTTCGAGGGTGAAAGATTCCCATCCAAGTTGGTGTTTGGAGAGGCCACTCAAGTCTTTCATGGTTCTTTAATGGATTTTGTATTTGCAGGTAGCAGCTACAGGAAGTTTCATGGTTTGTTTTAGTGCAACACTTCTTCTCCACCATTTCCAGTTTTGAAGGCATATTCATGCTCCTTGAGGGATTGCACTTTGGGTGAGCTCTTGTACTCATTGGGAGAGATTAATATGATATTTTTCCAATTGTAATAGATTCATATCCTCTGTTCTTCATATTCATAAAGTATCGGGTCGAAATACCCACTGATTGTATGCAAAAATATTGATTAATGAGCAAACAATGTCCATTTCCCCAATGCATTGGTGTATGACACTGTAATGTTGATTATTTCGAATGGATGGATGATTCTATGATATATTTGTGATAAATATACTGCCATGGATGTATTCTACAAGTTTCATGTACTGTACTTGAGCATTTGAAGCATTTTTACTCAATTTAGTTGAATTGGGAGGTGAAATAGTGCCATTTCCCCAAGGGTTGAATTGGGGATTTTTACAGTTGAATGGGAGAGGGTGAGAACAGTTGTAATAATCCATTAATGCTTCATATGAGACCTTAATAACATACTTAACACATTACATACCTATTTTCATAAATTCGAGGGATTTTAGAGGCATTTGGGAGGCCATTTTCAGTGTTACCCCTGGGGGATTTGATACACAAATTACTAGTCAAAATTGCATATATTGGTCAGAATACAAATCAAGTTTTCCGAAGTCTTTGGAGGACCACAAAAAATCCCTGAACCTAATATTCAAGTCTAAATATCATTCATACACTCATACAGAAGATTTGGGAGCATTTGGGTTGATTTGGAGGTCAAAACAGTAAAACTAGTCAAAGGTCGAAATTGGGAAAAAAAGTGGAAAATTGGGCATTTTAATAAATTTTGAGAAAGGGTCATTACACATTACAATTTGTATCACTTTGAAAATGGTTTTAATAATTCTCAACAATAATGGTCTTTGACCATCACAATTTGTATCACTTTGAAAATTGTTTTGATCATTATCAATCATGTCCATAGGATTAAAATGTTTTAGAAATAGTCCTCAATTATCACTAAATATAACCTTTAATAACTGTCAATTCCCATCATTGTAAATGGAACTACAAAAAATATTGGTGTTGCTAAAAAAATGCCCCAAGATTCAAAATGGGTTCAACTGGGCCTCGTAAACATTTTGGGTCTCGAAGTACGAGAAAACCTTAGGTTATTTGTTTTCTTTGCCTACACAAGACCCTCCATAGATCTAACCTTAGAATTAATGTCATTTGACACCCATTTCAATTTTGGTTTCTTGGTTAGATTTGGAATATCAAGTTGATAAATGCACAATGCTTAAGATTTGGTTAGACACAATTCATGTCACATGGTAACTTATCCATGTGTTATGTCATCCATGTCTACGTGATGATTGCTATCAAGGAGGGGGGATAACGAATCAAATATCACTATATTACCATAGTAATTTCAATAAATATTGAGAGACCAATAATTGTTTATGGAGGTCTGTGAGAATGCCATGTCTCACTAGCACAATGAGACCTCAATGTTTTCTTTTCAAAAACAGTTATCTACCAAGGGCCATATTTGAAATGCCATTGATGTGTAATATCTAAACTCTTCGAGTCTACGAGATTGGGTGAATTTGACATCAAGTATTTCTTAACTTGCACAAATTCTTGTGTGGACCCTATTTTTTAGTAGATATTGTTTTATAGCATTCTTGTTTCAAGAACTGAATAATTATCATACTTCATGTTTTCTTGGACATAAGAAGTTGTTTCATGCACCTTACTCTTGAATGAATTATCCTTTATAGTATTTTTGGGTTCAAAATGTGGGAAATTTAGCATCTCAATTTTCTTGGACTTACACTAGTTAGCGGGCTATTGCAAGGTAATGATACCCACTTATGACACGTTAGTTGCAATGACATGCTGGAAAAACATAAATATTATCATTCAAATGAATTATTAGAGATACCTAGAAAACGTTTTAGAATTAGGTGTAAAAATATGAAACGTAGAAAAACAGATCACCTTCCAAAATATATAACTTTTATTTATGCAAAAGTGGTACAACCACCCCAAAATGTCATTATTTTAAGATTGGTATGTTATTTTTTCTCCAAAACATAATGCACATGTTTGTGTTGGTCCACCATTTTGTTATGTAAATTGTCAATTTATGATGAAAAAATATGTAGAGCCATAGGCAACAGACAAATCTTGTGCAGGGCTATTTTTCCAAAATTTTAAAAGTTGATTTTATATTTTTTTTAAATTACAAAAGTTAGTGAAGCCTTAAAAAAACATGGTCAAGTGTTGGTCCACCATATCATGGTTTGAACATAATCAATCAACTTTTTATTTTTTTTAGCTTGTAGGTATTCTTGTACTCTTGTGCGGATTCTTTTCCGTTTTCGAAATATGTAAGCCAATCAAAATTTATAGGCCAAATAAATGAACTATGTTTTTTACAAATTTGACATGAGTGTAGTTTAAAATGAATTAAAAATAGAAAACAATAACAGATCTATTCAAAAAATATATAGTTAGAATCTACACATATAGCTCGACAAGTGTGTGCAATTTCATCAATAGTGCACAAATGGAGCATATGCGGAATTAAGCGTGAAAAACATGAAGTTACGGAAATTGGTGTGTTCTTCCATAAATCAGACCGAGCATCAAGGTTTGGTAATACGAAGCTAATACAAAACCTGCAAGGTAGCCAAAAACAATTTGAATCCAGACACGCGTGCACGCAAATGCGTTCACACGTAGATGCGCGCACACGTGAGGGGCACACGCGGATAGGCGTGCACGCGTTTCTCTGCGCGCATGCGTTATAGCACGCATGCATTGTGTTTTACACCTTAATTTTATATATATCTCCCTACCCCCCCCCCTCCTCTCTTCCACTCTACCCAATCCCTCCTCTCTCCCTCACCCCTCTCTTCTCTCCTTCACCACAAGGGTTAGGAGATATATTATTATACAAAATCACTAACTCGCATTATCCTCATGTACATATAAATATTCATCCTTGTAACCATAAATCCATGACCCCTATATCTTAATCCCCAAACCCTTAACCATTAGTCGATAGACACTACAATCCCTAGTCCCTAGTACAAATAACCATCATAACTCTTGGCCCACTATAATCCTAAATTAGTATAGCCCCTAAAAATCATAAATACTAACACATAATAATATATATCCCTTAACCCCTATAATCCTAACCACGTAATCCTAACCTCTAAAGTGTCTAGTCAAATAAAAATTAACCCCTAACCCTTATAAACTCTAATTCTCATCAACCCTAAACTCTATTATCAAAAACCCAACCCTTAAAACCTATAACCCATAGCCAATTTAGAGAGATAGTCAGAGAGAGAGAGACCTTAACCTTGGGCCCTAAAGGAATATTCTATCCAGAAGGAGCTATGATTATTTCCTCCACTAACTACACATGACCTCTTAATGGTATCATTGGCCTATGATTAAGGATGTCGATACCATGAAGTGGTTTAGAGAAATATGTATGTGCCTAATCAAGGCTTTTGGAATGATGTTTTATGGAATAATATTGTGCCTTTGGCCATAAAAAAACCATTTAGACATCCAAGGCCATGAAAAATGTTGAAAAGCACCAAACAAGACTTTATAGGGGTTGTGCTATGTATCCAAGTCTTGGGGACTTAGGGCATTGGACATGGTCAAGGGAGGAGACCTAAGACTCGGGCCTTAAAGGAATCTTATATCCATCTAGAGATAAGAAGGTTACCTCCACCAACTACACATGGCCTCTTGAGGTATCATTGTCCTGTGATTGAGGATGGAAGTGCCATTATATGGTTTTGAACTTAGTATCTACATGTATTAGGGCCTTGGAAATTTTTTTCCAGGGAAGAAGTATTCTAGCCATCAAAGACTAAGAAGGTTTTCTCAACCAAGGCCAATTATGTGGTGATCATCATCATCATCATCATCATCATCTTCATCATCATCATCATCATCATCATCATTGTCATCGTCATCACCATCATCATCATCATCGTTGTCGTCGTCATCACCACCACCACCATCATCATCATCATCTTCATCATCTTCATCATCATCATCATCTTCATCATCATCATCTTCATCATCTTCATCGTCATTTTTTTCATCATCATCTTCATGGTCTTCATAGTTGAAATATTGTAACTTCTAAGAATATTCTATTTGTACTTTATTATTCAGAGATGTTTCATTGCTCCGTCGAGACATTATTATATATCCAGAGATGTTTATTCCTTTGTCGGGATGTTGTAACTAGGGTTATTAGGATTCCCTAGTGGGGTCGGCCTTGAGTTAAGTGTTTAGGGGTTATTAGACTCTCCTAGGATAAGTCGGCCCAGTTAGGGTTAAAAGTCAAGTGAAGTAAAGTATAAAAAGAGGACGTGTGTTCCTCATTTGAACACACACTCACTCATTCACTCACTTGTGAATTGTGCATAGGAGAGAGAGAGATCTGCGAAGGAGGAGAAGGAGCTCTTGTTTGGGGATTACATCTTTGTATTTGTTCATCATCTATATTGAGGAATCTTTGCTGGGTTTTCTACCCCATGGGGGTTTCCTGGGATAAATCTGTGTCTATCCTATGATTGTGTTTCTTTCAGTGATCCTTATGATGCTCTTGTTGTGAATTTTATGCTAAAATTAACAAGGTATCAAATCTAGCTTGAATAGGACATCTTTCATAAGATGAAAAACTCTCTCTCCTCCTCTAGTGAGAAATTAGGGTTTCTGCAAAAGTTGGAAGTTTTGGAATCTGAGAGCATGGATGGATGCTCCTCCTCAAAAGTGAAATTATGAGCCATAGATCGAAGTTTTTGAGTGGGTAGAACCCCGAGATATGTCAAACCCTAGTTTGACTTCTGGACCAGAAAACTAGTGAACCAGAAAAAACTACGAACTTGTGCACCAGTGAACCAGAAAAGCTACGAACCTGTGCACCAGTGAACCAGAAAAACTGCGAACCTGTGCACCAGTGAACCAGAAAAGCTGCGAACCAGTAAACCAGAAAACCTGTTGCTGATCTGAAATTTGATGGTCAAATTTGAAGGGTGAAAAGCTGAAGTTTCCAGAAACCAAGTACACCAGTCAACTCAATTCAGTCAAGCACATCTCCTGGTAAGATTTGTTTTGTATTTTTATAATTTTCAATTTTTGGTGACCTCCTGGATAAGATGTCCCCAAGCACTAAGCGTGAGGACAAGCTAGAGGGTATAGATAATTTTCGGGCATGGAAATATAGGATTGGTCTCATTCTTGAAGAGAATGATCTTGCCCAATACATCAAAGATGAAGTTGCAGAACCTGATGAAGATGAAGCTAAAGAGAAGTACAAGAAGGACATGATTAGGGGAAAGAGGATCATTGTTGATTCTATCAAAGATCAATTGATCCCTCAATTGTCATCCAATAAGAACCCAAAAGAAATGTATGATGCCCTAGCCAAAATGTATGAAGGAAGGAACATCAATAGGAAGATGAACCTGAGAGCTCAATTGGAGAGCACCAAGATGAGTCAAGGAGAATCCATTCAAGAATACTTCACAAGGGTCTCCCAGTTCAAGGAACAACTAGAATCCATTGGAGACTCCCTTTATGAAGATGAACTAGTCATGACTGCTCTCAATGGTCTCACTAGACCTTGGGATTCAATCATCCAGACAATGTGTGCCAGAAAGGAAAGCATAAAGTTTGATATTGTAAGGGAGGATTTCATTCAAGAAGAGGCTAGAGCAGCCAATAGAGAAGCCTTACTCAAAGAAGATAATCAAGCATTAGTCACCCATACCAAAAGAAGAAGGAGTCGATCCAACATCAAGAAGGAAAACCACAAGGAGTCTTAACCTCCACAAAGGTTTCAAAAAAAAAGAAGAACCATTCCAGAAAGAAATTACTCTTCATTCCAATGTTTCGATTGTCACAAAATAGGACACATTGCTAAGGATTGTCCTTCAAAGAAGAAGAAGGGTTTCCACCACAGAAGACATCAAGCACATCTAGCAGAAGATGACAGTGAAGATGAAGAGGAGGAAATACCTCAAAGGAAGAGAGCTAAGGTAGAAGAAGAAGATGCAGAAGAGTATGTTCTATTCTCTGCACTCTCTGGGTCTATAACACTTGGAGAAGACACGTGGGTTATTGATAGTGTTGCTTCAAATCACATGATGGGACAAAAGAAAACTCTTTCAAGACTTGAAGAGAAGACCTATCCACAGAAGGTATCATTAGGAGATGACTATCAATATCCTATCAAAGGAATTGGTGAAGCAAGCTATAAGCTTTATTTTGGAACCCCCATGAAGATGAAGGAAGTTTTATATGTACCAGGTTTGAAGAAGAACCTACTTTCTATCTCAGCATTATATAAGAAAGGTTATAGTGTTGCATTCATAGATGTACAAGTACTCATGTGGCCCAAAGGAAAATAAATTGAGGATGCAGTTGTTATTGGTGAAGATGAAGGAGGGATATATAAACTCAAGGGACATTCAAAGGCAGCCCTTGTTCATGAATCCACTAGGCCAAGTGAGCTATGGCATAGAAGGCTTGCTCACATCAACTACAAAGCATTACCCTATGTGAGCAAAGTAGTAACACAATTACCAGATTTGAAGGTTGATCATGAAGGCACTTGCAAAGGATGTGCAAAAGGGAAAAATATCAAGAATCCATTTCCAAAGAGTGAAAAAAAGACTAAAAGTACTTTGGAACTGATTCATTCAGATGTATGTGGTCCAATGCCTTCCACATCCTTGAGTGGATATGAATACTACCTTACATTTATTGATGACTATTCAAGAAAGACTTGGATATATTTCCTGAAAGTAAAAGATGAAGTCTTTGGAAAATTCAAGGAATTCAAATCCTTGATAGAAAATCATTCAGAAAAGAAAATCAAGACACTCAGGACAAATAATTGTGGAGAATACACTTCAAAGGATTTTGAAGTCTTTTGTAAAGAAGATGGAATCAAGAGGGAATTAACCACTCCCTACAATCCTCAACAAAATGGTGTTGCAGAAAGAAAGAATAGGACCATTATGGAAGTAGAGAAAACAATGATACATGATCGAGATCTTTTTATGCATCTATGGGCTGAAGTAGCAAGGACGACAATCTATGTCCAAAATAGATTGTCTCATAGTTCCCTTGGATTCAAGACTCCAAATGAAATGTTCACAGATAAGAATCCTGAGGTAAGCCACCTCAAGATATTTGGGTGCCTTGTATATGTTCGCATACCAAAAGAAAAGAGAACTAAGATGGACCCTTCCGGAAAGAAGGGAATATTTGTTGGATATTGTGAAGCATTCAAAGCATTCAGAATATACATCCCAGGATTCCATCACATGGAAATTAGTAGAGATGTAACATTTGATGAAGAATCTGCTCTCAAAATATCTGGAAAGAGCCAGTGTGAAGAAGTATATGAAGAAGATATACCTCCTAGAAATATAGAAGTTGTTTCGTTCCCTGAAGAAGAAACACCATAAGACCTTGATATGATAGAACCTCAAGAACCTATGAACATATAACAGAAGAAAAAGCCAGCATGGGCAAGAGAAATTATACAAGAAGTAGAAAGATATGGAGCTCCAGAAGGATACACTAGAGCAAACAAGAAAGCAAATCCATTTTCTAGCTATGTGGGTTTGATGTGTGATCTTGTAGATCAAGAAGTTAATCCAACTTAAAAAGGGAAAGTCACAAGGATTCTCATCCTCCCCAAAGGTTTCAAAGGAAAAGGGGAACAAATTAAAAAGGAAACTACTCTTCATTCCAGTGCTTCAATTGTCACAAAATAAGACACATTGCTATAGATTGTACATCAAAGAAAGGGGAACATAAGAAGAGTTTCCATCACAAAATACATCAAGCACACCTAGCTGAAGACAATGAAGAATAATTAGAAGATGAAGAACCTCCTAGGAAGCAAGCAAAGGAAGAAGTCGAAGAATATGTCTTGTGATAGTGTTTCATCAAAGCACATGATAGGTTAGAACAAGACTCTCTCCAATTTAGAAGAAAAGGACTTCTCTCAGAAAGGATCATAGGAGAAGAAAAATACAAGCTTGATGATGGAGTAGAGTTCACCATCGGACATTCCAGTAATACCTGCAAGGAGACTAGGATCAAAAGAGATCCTACCAAACAAATAAAGATAAGTATTTGAATTGTCATTTCTATCACATTGTTTAAATGATAGTATCCAGTTGTATACACATTTATTTAGGATGTGTGTTAGGATGTTTGTAGTGTCATGCATGTGATGGGTAAGTAGCCTATGGTGCCATACAACATTCCATTTCTACTTATCTAGAGTGAAACCTCTTTGTTGACATATTGAGAGTAGTGCACACTCTTAATAATGTCCCGGTAGAGATGGAAGGCATCTAGAAAATTACCATATGAATATGGGATATGGATGAATGTTGTGGCATTGTTTAAGATAGTGTGACTTATGTTTTTATGCATATATATATTTGGAAACTATGAGATGTTTCTAACCATGCTATTGAATTTGACTTGTAGGAAGTATCATACAACGATAACCTACAAATGAAGAATGATGAGACTTGTTCCATAGAACAAGTGACAATGGTTCAACTATAAAAGAATCTAGAAGAGATGTTCACAGGGAAGAAGCCTGAGGTAAGCCACCTCAAGATATTTGATTTCCCAGTATATGTTCACATCCCGAAAGAAAAGAGAACCAATTTGGACCCTTCTGGAAAGAAGGGAATATTTGTTGGGTATTGTGAAGGATCCTAAGCATTCAGAATATACATCACATGGAAATTAGTAGAGATGTAACATTTGATGAAGAATATTCTCTCAAAAGATCCAGAAAGTGTCAGTATGAAGAAGTATATGAAGAAGATATATATCCTAGAAATATAGAAGTTGCTCCCTCCCTTGAAGAGGAAACACCGAAAGATCATGATATGCTAGAACCTCAAGAACCCCCACCTCTGAACATATCATGGAAGAGAAATCAAAGCCATTTTCTAGCTATGTGGCTTTGATGTGTGATCTTGTAGATCAAGAACCTACCATTTATGAAGAATCAATTCAGAAGAAAGAATGGGTAGAAGCAATGACGGATGAATATCAATCAATAATGAAAAATGATGTTTGGGATATAGTTCCCAAACCAAAAGACAATAGTGTGGTATCTTCCAAGTGGATATACAAGATAAAGCATGCTACCAATGGTAGCATTGAAAAGTATAAGGAAAGGTTTGTGGCTAGGGGATTCTCTCATAAAGAGGGAATTGACTATGAAGAAACATTTGCACCAGTTGCAAGGTACACTTCCATTAGAACCATCATGGAACTTGCATCCATGATGAAGTGGATTTTACACCAGATGGATGTGAAGACATCCTTCCTGAATGGGGTAATTAAGGAATAAGTGTACATAGAACAACCACAAGGATTTGAAGTTGAAGATAGAAGAACTCACACATACAAGTTGAAGAAAGCTCTGTACGGATTGAAGCAAGCTCCTAGAGATTGGTATGGAAGAATTGATAGCTTCTTGACAAGCTTGGGATTTACCAAAAGTAAAGATTACCCTAACATTTACCTTGAGGTTATGGATGATGAACCTATCATACTATTATTGTATGTGGATGATCTATTTATGACAGGAAATGAGAAACAGATCATGGAAAGCAAGAAGACACTAGTTGCATAATTTGAGATGAAAGATCTCGGATTGATGCATTACTTCCTAGGTCTGGAAGTATGGCAAGGCCCAGAAGGAATATTTCTCAACCAGGGAAAGTATGCTATGGAAATCTTGAAAAGGTTTGATATGTTGGATTGTAAATCCATGACCACTACCATGGATACTAACTTGAAGTTGTTAGCTGATACATTGTTAGAATTAGTGGATGTGACTCAGTACAGACATATTATTGGGTTGTTGATGTATCTAATGAATAACAGGCTAGATATATGCTTTGCTGTGAACACCTTGAGTTAGTATCTAGTTGAGCATATATGTGTTCACCTAACAACTACAAAGCATGTGATGAGGTACCTAAAAGGTACGATAGATTTTGGTCTATATTATCTTGGAGATCATGACTTTAGACTGTATGGTTATACAGATGCAGATTGGGATGGAAGTGTCTCAGACAGAAAGACCACATCAGGTGGATGTTATTTTCTGGGATCTGCTATGATCTCATGTTTTGGAAGGAAGCAGTCCAGTGTGGCTCTCAGCATAGCTGAAGCAAAATATATAGCATCTTTCTCTTCTAGTTGTGAATCCATATGGATTTGGAAACTGTTGTGAGGACTATTTGACTTAGATATGGACTCCACTGTGATCCTATCTGACAACCAGAGTTGTATCAAGATGACGAAGAATCCAGTGTTCCATGGTAATTCAAAGCACATAGAGATCCGATATTTCTATATATGGGATATGGTGCAAAAGGGAGCTATAAAGCTTGAGTGTGTGAGCACTGATGAGCAAGTTGCTGATATATTGACCAAACCTCTGTCTCAAGTAAAGTTTAAGTATTTCCAAGACAAGCTTGGTGTAGTTCATGTTGGGCCTGGCCCAAATAAGGCATTTTTGGAAAAATTGTTTTGGAACTGTGAAGTTGAGCGAAGTTTAGCTAGAGAATTTTTGGAAAGGACAGTTTTGGGAGCTGCGAAGTGGAGCGTAGCGCAACATCGGCAAATAAAGTAAGGCAGTGTCACGAAGAGACAACGTTGCGAAGATACTGATCCGTGGGGATCTGGCAAGGAAGAATGTTGGAAGGAAAAGGACACATATTCCGGTAAGACCATCGACGGTCTATTTTTGGTTAAGATACTCCATGATTACCAAGCAGGCGGGTAAGGAGTATCATGAAAGGAAAGCGACTGGTCACACACGTGGAGGAAGCACGACGTGAGCCAGCCGCATAAGGCCGTTAGAGAAGGAACGACTGGGTGAAAGCGACAGTTGGCATGCGGTCGACAGGGAAGGCTGAAAGTGGCATGACCATGCGTAGAGGATGGACATGACAGAGGAGTTGCTATCAGAAGCCAGCAAGTTCGGTGAAGGGAAAACCGCGACTGTTTTGGGAAACCTTAGTGTTCTTGCTTACTCATTGTAAAGACATGACCTATGGGCATGATCTATAAGAAGACACATTTTGTATGAGAAAGGGTTAATCCTCATTGAATATTTGTAATGTTGCTAGGTTGTTAATCTCAGTTAATCTCAGATATTCATTGTATAATCTTGAGCAATACTTATTGTTTTGTTGAATGCTATTGTAAAGGCTCTGCAAGCTGTGTGCGCAGAGGCCTATTAAGAGAGAAGAGAGTCTGTAGCTGAGTGCACATGCTGGAACTATTGTACCCTTCCCAAGATAATATAAAAACAGTTCCGGTGGACGTAGCTCCCATCCTAGGGGTGAACCACGTTAAATTTTGTGTTGTGTGATTGTTTATATGCTTGAATCTGTATATTTGCTTACTATGAATGCTTAAGATCTTGCTTATCAGTTTATGTGTTTTACTTGTATATCTATTCAGCATAAGAATGAAGATGGGAATAATATGTTAAGTATCACATATGTGGATGGATGTTAGATGCACAAGTATTTCTGAGTCTGTGAGTACATAAGTAGATTGGGATAATACTTAAGCAAGGGAGTTCGTGCCGTGCGATTCACTTGAAGCGCAGCACTGGAAGTGCATAGTATATTGTGTGTTTTCATATTGCATAAGTCACGAGATAGATAACATAAGGCAATTGATGAATGGATAGGAAATCCTAAGTAAAGTTACCGAAATTGGTTAATTCTGAACAGGAAGCGTAGTTATCAGTTGTGTTGTCCTATCGACGAAAGCCCATCCGACATCGTGCAATCCTTGGATGCACGATAAACTAAATATTGACCATGAAGGAGTTAAGCTTCGCGTAGTCCTCAGTTCGCAATGTGAGCCCCGTAGCGCATTGTTCACCAGATCTGTCTACGCACTCATCACCTGGTTGTGGAAACCAGATTCCTCATCCCCCCCATAACTTCTCCTCGGGTGATACCTCAGTCTGTTTGTAGATTGTTGCCGAAAGGGCCAGTGAAAAGGGGCTTTGTTTGTTCGTTGAACCGCAAAGAACCTGGGTCTTTATAGAAAACCTCAAGACAATTATTTAAGCCAACAGTTCAAAAAGACCCTCCTCGAAAGGGGGAGTGATGAGGTCGATGATGAGGATGCCTGTACCGACGATGATGTCGATGATGAGGATGCTTTTACCGACGATGAGGTCGATGAGTGGTCCTTAGAATTGGTCTAAGTTGATGAGTGGATTGCATCATCCCTGGACTTTAGTCCTAAATGAATCTGGAGACTTGTGTCTTCGTGAGTGGTCCTTAGACTTGGTTTAAGTTGACAAGTGGATTGCATCATTCCTGGAATTTAGTCCTAAATGAATCCAAAGACTTGTTTCTTCGTGAGTGGTCCTTAGACTTTTTCTAAGTTGACGAGAGGATTTCATCATCCCTAGACATGGTGTGGTGTCTTAAATTGATAGGGATTGATCATCCCATAAGTAGATTAGGATTAAATCATCCTTAGACATGGTGTGATGTCTTAAAGTGATAGGGATTGATCATCCTA